>WIGM01000199.1:0-62509 GCA_014235935.1 Colletotrichum musicola
TCTTTCCGTAGGTCCTAAAGTTCACTAGTATCCTTATAGTATCTATATCCTGGCAGAGAGGTCGATGGTTCGAATCCTTCCAGCTCCATTCTTTTTCGTTTTTTATGGCCTTCACCCACATACGGCGTTGAGGTTCTTTTGTCCCCTACTTTTTATTTTCTATTTTCTCCATACATTTTGGGCTCGGCGTGACTTAGCGAAAGGAATAATAGCTAGGGGCGTGATTTCTTCTTCGGGCATTCTCGCATCCTCCGTGACGGTCATGGCTTCACACTCCACGAGGTGACTGCGGCCAACCTTCTTCCCGCTGTTGTCAACACAACTCTGCTTGTCTATCTTTCATACGCTTCCGGTAGGATTACATGCTTCTGATTACAGTGGCAGGTTTCGAAATTGACACCGCGGCATTGCGTCGCCTTACCACGCACAGTGGAACCGGCAGGATCACGAATCTGGGGAAGGCCGGCATACTTGATTGTGCCCTGACCCCCCCAACCCCCCTCGCCTCTCATCTCTAACATATCTATTCCTTGAGGAGTCGGCTGGTTCTACAAGGTACTTCGGACGCTGATGCCTCCCTGGTGGACGTATCGTATGCCAACGACGACGCGGAATAAGAAAGTGACAATATTGTCGGCGACATACCTACTCTCACTGCACTACGATCCGAAAAACTGGGCAGAGTCCCCTGACGGCAGATTAGGAGACGGAGATCTGGCTCAGAATTACCCTCATAAGGTCGTATGCTTCTGAAAGAAGCTAGCAGGAGGATAGGTGCTGCGACAACATCAAGGTCCTGGAGGAACTTTTTGCTCCATCAAAAACAGCTAGTTCAAATGAGTCTTAGAATAGTCACAATTCAATGATGACTAACAGAGCCTGCTTCTATGTTTCCTACCTTTACTATGGACCACGTACTGGCTGGGCAAAATTATCTTTATAGTACAGGCCTCAAACTCGAAAAGAGAGCACATACCTCAGGTTACTTTCATCCACGTCAGCCCTTGAAAACAGAAATATAAAAATGGTGACAGTGATTTGAGGTACTCATTTTCAACTCAAGTCGTTGCTGCCTAAGAGAAAGGCATAAAAGGGATTCTGGGCCCAGAAATAGCAGCAGCCCAATTTACACAGAGCTGTATGTCCCTCACAAGTCAACACCGTCTAGGATTCTTTGTACTTTATAGACTTGAGATGAAGAATCTCGCCGAGAGCACGGGAAACTAAGCATCGAACTGGAAGCATCACACGCGTAGAGAGGCGAGAACCCCAAGAACCGCCGACAGTCAGCAATCACAACCTCCTGACAGCTGGGAGACTCAATTTGCGCCAGCCACCTTGGAGGAAATTATGAAACATGACAGTGGCGTAGTTGCAATTTACGAGACGCCCAGTCACCAAATACCAAGGTCCTGGTTGGGGGGGGGAGGGGGGGTTGGTTCAGTCCTAGGTCCAATAATCAAGCCAGTGGAAACGTTTCTAGAAAAGTGCTGGTGAGTGAATGGCCATACCATTACTTCAAGTAATCAAAAGAGAAAGCTTCTACACAGCTGTGGACCTGTCAGTCCCGAGGGAGCCTCCACTGCTGAAACGACGACGGGGCGTGTGAATCATCAAAAAGACAAGAAGAACACATTAGGTGAATTGTAAGAACCCAGTGTAATAATACAAGAAGCCACACCCGGTTTTCATCTTAGTGGTCGATGCGGTTTGATCAGTGAAAATGTCAGACGGGTGTAGGGACTTGGGAGTTCCAGTCACCACCGCCTCCATCTCACAGAGTCTGCGACCCCAGTCTTCTAGTAACGTACTACTCAGTAGAGGTGACTGGCTGTCTGTCTTACGAGAAGATTTTGAAGCTCAACCCCTTAACTGACGTTCATGTCAACTACATGTAAGCCCGTGTTGAACCTACGGTGACCATGAGCAACCGCCTGTTTGTGACCATCAACAGGACGATACAAGAACTTGTTGGGGGAATTGTAAGCTGCCTTAATGAATACAACTTGACTTCATATACACATAGAATCAAAGGACGCTCTGTTACTAGAGTCACTGTTTTGAAGGGGGACAGAGTGACCTACTCACTGCTGACATTGAAAACCCCGACACCCAGTTTTCAGTTTACTGTTGGTGCAATCACGAATGGTCCAGTGATTTCCCGAACAAAAATGGCTTCTGCCTATGTCCCAATTCCATCTGAACGAGATCACATCTTAACGGCATGGGATCGATTGCATCCATCTCCATGGCCCTGACGACCACGGGCCAGTAATTCGTGATGTACGAACGTCACCAATCCCCTTGCATGGACAGCCGACCAACCAACGGTACCCTTCCTTCACTGCATTTTTTCTCCCCTCGGGAGGACTGAGCTGCAGCCTGCCTACACGTAAGCATGCTGACCCACCTCGTATGTATGCAGCGAGGGTGACATCGCCGGAGGAATTTGGATTGTGAAGCATGTCAACTTACACGATGCGGTACAATCTACTCTCCCGAGGCGACTAGTTGAAGGCAACGTACAAGTCTGGACACACTAAATCGACTACTAGGAGAGCCTCCAGCCTCATGGGCTAGCAGGCCATAACGATTGGCGTCACCCACTTGGCATCAGGCAACAATTTGAACGAGAGAAGCATTTCTTCATGTATTAAGGAGCCGCCCGCCAGCTTGTCTCCACGACAAGTATTCATCTACCATACCAAAGCACACAATGCAACGCAACTTCTTTCATGCGGGAAATTTTTTCGTGCCCCATGATACCAAAAAAAAAGAGAAAATGACCAAAACCCACAGATACGAACCCGCCAACGCCGTATCCGTGTCCGCAAAAAGAAGTAAAAATGGTACGAGAATCTTGAGAGGGAAGCCTGCACGCCAATATCACTCGCTTTTTCATCCACCCATCCCTATGAGCCCAGGACAGAGACCTCGTCTTGGAGATCGCGCCGAGAAACCAAACAGACGGGAAGCGACAAGATCTACTGTGGCCTTCTACCACCTCAGGCGGTGCAATCTGTGTAAGAAGAAAAATATGCGGAAAACTGCACGACTAGCCGCCTAAAAAGCAAACAAACCCGGAACGCCTTGTACGCTATGCTCTAACATGCTTGAAGAGACGGAAAATGTGAGGAATAACACAACGGGTGGACGTGAATTGAATGTCCATGCTCGTGGCAATGCGGGACGCAATGCTATAGAACGAGAATTCGAGAATGCAGCCCAACGTAGAATTGAACCTCAAGAGGGGGGGGGGGTATCATGAAGGGTATCATGTGTAAAAGGGGGCACTTTTGGGGGTGGTTTAACCAAGGGTGCGGCCACTGTGAATGGCCGGAGGGTGGTGGTTGACAGCGGTAGTAGTACGGGGTGTTGTGGGACTGGGCCGAACAGTCGAGGCTGGGCTGAAATCGGGTACGCTGTACGTCGGCGGGCGAGAGGGATCCCAGCCCTCCTCACTGAGCACACTGAGGTAGCCGTTTCCAACCTTGTCCCGCAATGCCTCGATCTTGCGGCGATACATCTCTCCGCTGACGTCCCAGTCCTGAGAGTCGGACGGAGGGTCACGGGTTGTGTAGACGGGGGGTAGCTCCGGACTCACGCAGGTGTCGATGCGAGGAATCTCCGGCTGCGAGTTGGCTTTTCGGCCGTCGGAGAGCATCGCAGAAGGCAGCGGAGGGACCTCGGGAGCCAGGGATATCCGGTAGTTACTGTCGGAGCCGGCTGCGGTGGCAGCGGCGTCCGCAGCAAGCACCTTGACGTCCGTCGACGGCGGTGCAATGCCAGGCGTCAGGGTCACAGAGGAGTCTGCGGTGGACAAATCCACGATACGCCTCTTTGGCGTCTTGCGGCGACGGGTCGAGCTGGTATTGACTTCGCTCGTGACGGCCTTGGGAACCGGCCGCTCCTTGCGAAGGACGGTCGGCTCCTTAGGGAGGTCGTAGATAATGGCGGGCTTGCTGACGTCGACGGCGGGGATGTCGGCGGGAGCGGGCTTGACAACCGGTACAGCAGCGGGCACCGGCGTGCGCTCGACCAGATATCTTCTTTCTGAGTAGGTGGGGCCGGAGTTGTCAATGATGATGTCTTCCGTGTACCCCGGAGTCTTGCGGAAAAGGTTGAAGATGGTGATCCGGTAGTCCTTGTGCGTCCGAGTAAAGGGGTTGCCCTCGACCCAGATCTCCCGAATGTCGGGGATGCCGGTCAGTCTGGCGAGCTCCAGAGGGTCTGACAAGCGGTTGTCCCTGAGATCCAAGCGCTCCAGGGGGTACAACTTGTCGACGCCGGCAATAGATTGCAGCCGGTTGGCTCGGAGGTTGAGGGCGGTGATGGCGGGGAGAGGATTGCGCGTCAGGGAGTGGAGCCCGTCAATCATGCAGTGTGAGAGGTTAAGTGCGCGGAGGGCGGTAAGGGTGGCCAGACTATCGGGAATCTGAGTGAACAGATTCGACGACAAGTCCAGCGAGTGCAGGGTGTTTGCGAGCGGTGCCAGGCTGGAAGCAGGGATGGAAGTCATGGAGTTGTCCGCGAGGCTGAGGTGCTTGAGGAAGCGCCACTTGGACGACGGCAGAACACCCATGTTCAGAAGGTTCGAAGAGCTGCCAGTACGGCTGTGGTGCCACGAGTCCGACAAACTCGAGTGCGAGCTGCCAGAGCCGGAGCGGCGAACCTTGTGACCGCCCCTCATGTGAGAAGGATTGCGAGAGCTGACGGGGCGAGTAGGCGAGTTGCTGCGCGGCCTGCCCTTCGGCGGCGACATAGCCTCGAAAGTGTCCGCACGAGCGACGGAGGGCCTCCTGCCTTCGCCCATGGCCTCGTCGATAGCGTGGTCGTGCATGCTCAGGGAACCAATTCCAAGGTCACCGATCGAGCTGCGCGGTTCCGGAGAGCCAGGTGCCGAGGTCGCCTTGTGAAGCTCGGCGGGGGGAAGGTGTGGACTGCGACGAGGGCTCGAGCTAGCGGGCCAGGGTGTTGTGGGCGAAGACTGCTGCTTCGCAGATCTCCTGCGCCTCTTGTCCATGTCGTCAAGCACAATATCGATGAGGATGTCTGCTGGATCCTCGACGCCGGCACGCTTGAGAGTAAGAGATCTCAGTTGCTCGGCCAGCCTGTCCCAGCCGAAAAACTGCCTAAAGTCGATGCTGTTGACCTCCAAAGCCTGCACGTTCTTGAAGACGTACAACGGCACGGCAGAGTCGAAGGGAAACTCTTCGTAGCCGCGAATCAGACGAGCACGCCAGTCCGGTGCCAGACGCAAGCACGGGATCTTGGTGAAGGCCGAGTACAGGTATTTCAGATCGGCCTGGATGGCAGCCTTCTGTCGCTCGGTCCTGGCGGCCGATATGCTGGCCCCGATGCCGAAGCTCGCCCAGAGAGCCGACATGCCCGACATGACGCTGCGGACGCTAGATACGGAGTGTATGGAACCAACGTCGGAGCCTCGGCTTCTCGATCGCTGGGTGTTGCTAAGGAAGGACACGTAGTTGGCGGAGGTGGAACTATCGTGGAGGTTCTCGAGGCGGATTTTCATGGGGCCAACGGGAATGGCGAGCTCTTCGAATCGAGAGAGGAGGTAGAATAGGTGGTGAGGGGTCAAGGCCAGCTTCGCCGACTTGACGCTATGCGAAGTGAAGCTCAGAGAGCCGAGAGAGAGGGCCGACGCGAGACCGCTCGAGGTGGAGGCCGAGGTCGAAGGCCGTTCGGGCACTACCGGAGACTGCGGCGTAGGCAGCGAGCTGACGCTCTGGGAGGCGCCATGGCGAGACGTTTGTCTTCGAAATTGCAAGGCGTTGGCGAGAGCTTTCTCGTGCGTCCGCACGAAGCTGGCCAGTTGCTGCAGAAATGTGAGCAAAGGAGCACAGATGACTGGGCAGCGCAACCAGGCAACAGAGCGACACCGCAGAGACAACATTTAAAGACGTACCTTTATGAACAACTCCCCGTCTTCGGAATCCATGATCAAGGACGCATCGGGGGCAGACGGAGTACAGGGTATAGGGTATCTTGTCGGGGGAAGGAGGGAACGGCGAATATCGGCGCCTAATATGGTTGTGGCTCGAGGCAGATGTCTTTCGACTCTGATACCAGATTCGGGTGCTGGGTCGGACGACGGACGTCTGTCGTGACCGGTTCTACCGCAGCCTAGTGCAACGAAGATTAGTACGGTCAAGGCTGCGTGGCTGAGCGTCAAACGCGGGTTGGCAGCAGGGCAATCGGGGCGAGGGGGGCGCTGCTCGAGAGAAGGCCGTTGGCCGTTGCGACTTCGCCGGGCAGCACAGTCAAGGTGACAGGACAGACTTGTGAGAGGGCCACGAGTGATGTATCCCGTTGCAGATGATGCAGGGCCCGTCTCGTCTCACGAGGGCGGGAATTCTGAGAGGGGAGGACAAGGTGCCGAGGACGGCGAGGGAAATGTGTGTGTGAAGTGCGTCG
The DNA here is from genome assembly GCA_014235935.1 of Colletotrichum musicola. Lineage (NCBI taxonomy): Eukaryota > Fungi > Ascomycota > Sordariomycetes > Glomerellales > Glomerellaceae > Colletotrichum > Colletotrichum musicola. Next base: position 6,436 of record WIGM01000199.1, read on the forward strand.
AGGTGAGAAAACACGGGGCGGCCGATGCTGGGGGAGTTGAGTAGTGACAGGCGACGATACAAGCAGGCAAACACGACAGGCGGATTTGCAGACAAGACAGGAGCAGACGTGCGAATGCGAGTTCCGAGGACGGGATTTTCCCTCGTCCCCCGAGACAAGACGAGGCGAGGCCGGCCGAGGGGTGGTGGTGGTGACGAGTCACAGCAGCGAGGCAAAAATGCTGGGCAAGAAAAGGCAAGAAAGGCAGCGAGCGTCGTGATAAGAGCCTGGTTTTGGTTTCTGTGTTGTCTTCTGTTCCCCTTCTCCCAAACGTAAAAAGCAAACGACACAGCAGCGGCAAAAACAGACAGACCAGCCTAAGAAAGAGAACTCACCTATTTTCTGAGGCGTGGCGGAGAGAGAAAGAGAAGCTCACCGTGAACAGTGGTCCTCTTATCTGGTTCGGGTGTTGGATCCCCTGGGTCGATGCCGGAAAGGGGGAAACGAACAGTTCGTGTCGTCGCAGCGAAGGACGTACGAGCGAGGCGGTTTGCGATACGAGACTCGGTAGGAGGAGAGGATGGGTATTCTTTTCGTTCGGTGAGATTCGAGGGTCGAGGAGGCTATTTCCAACTCCTCTCGACGACTCTGCACGACACAGAGAAAGGAGTGTGAGGGAAGGGTCTTTCTTAGATCGAGGGGGGTGGTCGGACGGGGTCCGGGTTTAATAATAACAAATGGTCGCCAACCTGCCTCCCAGTCCCAGTCCCAGCCGACTAGCGTTGAGCGAAAAGAGAGAGGAGGGAGGTGCGCAGAAGGGTGCGGTACGGGTACGGGGGGTGGGAAGGAGGGAGTCAGCAGTACCTCCCCAGTACGCACTACCGCTCTACCCTACCCACGCACCCAAGCACGTCTCTTCCATGGATTGGGGGGGGGGGGGGGGGGAGGGGAGGGAGGACATGGGGGGGGGGACGAGGACTGGGGACTGGGAAGAGAGACGAGGGACTGGATACCTGTAGGTACTGCGGTACCAACCTTGTAGGCTGGTGGTAGTGCCAGTAGACGGTGCCAACGCCAGCCCAGCACCAGCGCCAGTGCCAGTGCCAGTGCCAGTGCCAGTGCCAGGCCAGGCCAGGCCACCCACCGCCCAATTCCGAATCCCATCACCTTACACTATGGACAGTAGGTACTTGAGTGCCTGCCCACCCACATCTTTTTCGCGCGGTATCCACACCCTGCAGCACAGAAAGAGACCAGGAGCCAGCCTCCCCTGACGGGTGACCCTGCGCCAGACACCCATGTTCTCCTGGAAGCTGGGCATCTTGGATATGGATGGGTACGGGTACGGGTATTGGACATGGGCATGTCGTGCTATTGCAAGGTACACCACCTCGAGGCAAGGAAGGGGAACAAGGTATTGTGCTCTTGCTCTGTCGAGCGCTGCGGTACGGCGGTACGGGCATGGCCATGGCATTGGCAGTGGGACAATGTGAAAGCCCCCAGGGCCAGGCGTAGTGGATATGGCGAAAAGAGCAGCGCACCGCATCCACAGGCTTTTCAGCAGCAGGCAGGAGGAGGCAGGGCCCTGGAGCATCCCCTGACCCTGCCCTTATACAGGTTGTCGTCGTCGTCGTCGTCGTAGTCGTCGACCGCCAAGGAGTGTTCGCCAGCGGCAACGGCGAGAAGGTCAGGGACGGCGGGTAGATAGATGGTCGAGGGCGGAAGACGCTGATGAGAGAAAGCGAACCAGACAGACAGGCAGATGCAGATGCACCGCGATTAGCAGCTAGGGACACCCCTGCTCTGTGCGGCGGGTCGCTCACGACGAGAAAGTGTAGTGGGGTCTTCTGGAGACGTTCGAAGTATCCGGTACCTATCTACATTCTACGTCCGCTCGCTACCTACCCTACCTGCCCTGGGCGAAGATGCGAGATGGGCCCTTCCAATTCGACCGCGACTGCCATCTTTTTTTTTTTCTCTCTCCTTCCTTCTCTGTTTCCATTCTCGTCGCCTTCTGTTGGTTGGTTGGTTGAATGCTTGACCATTGTTCCTGCCGCTAGTTACGATGTGTTCTCGGCGGTGGTGCCAGTAGGAAAGAGGAGGTGAGGAGTAGAAGGGGGGAGGAAGATGAGGAAAAGGACAGAACTCACGATGTTACTACTCCTGTCTCTGTTTCTGCCTCTGCTCCTCCTCCTGGCTTTCCCCAAAAAGTCTCATGCCGCCGAAGTCTCAGCCAATAATTGCCCGCAGAGGCGGTCTGGTCTGCATGTGCTGCTTCTGCTGCTGCTGCTGCTGCTACTCCTGCTGCTTCTCACATCCGCTTCTCTCTGGCCATTCGACCATGCATCCATTCATCGCATTCTATCCTGCACGTCTGTTTGACTTGCACCTTGAGACGTGCGTGCATCGCATCTCAAGCGCGGCATGCGGCATGCGGCATGCGGCGGCGGCGGCGGCGGCGACGCTTCCGTTGCATACAAAGGACGACTCGACTCGTCCAGTGTCTCGACTCGGTCATGATACCGCGCGATCTCCACGCCCCGAAGCCGCCCCCCGTCCGCCCGGGGGTTGAAGGGGCTCCTCTCTCTCTGCCCCCTATTCCCACATAAGTTATAACATGTCCGAAAACACCCTGAGCCGCGAGATGAGATGCACGTTTGGCCCGTATCTTATTCCAGATAATCGATATTGAGCGCCCCAGAGAGACGGCTACATAAGCGTCCAATCCGTCGAACCCTCCGGCGCACGGCCGGATCGTCGACGAGCCCCTACCTCGATATCGTCCTCCTTTTTTTTTCTGTCGTCTACGGATATCGCGACCCTCACCTTTCCGTGGTGGCACCCGGCACCTACTACACTAGTTGGAGAAACACATCAATACCGCCACCATCGTGTTTGCGCCCTGGTCCGTTATTTGTCTCGCGAGCGGTGGCCGCGCGACGACAGCCCGGGAGTGCGGTGCGGGCGCGCGGTCGGTCGTCAGATGACACGGGCGCCGCCATCAGGAGGAATGGAACTGTTGCGAAGACACACGATTGTTCGTCTGCCAGTGCTATGGTGGTGCCAGCAGAAGCGTGTGATGGTGGTCACTGGTGGTTGGCCGTCGGGAGGTGGGAAAGTCGCGGGTACATCCAAGCCTCTCTCGCCCGTTTGTCGCCGAGATTTCGGAGCTCCTTTAGGGGGGGTGGGAAGAGGGGTACAACCGACCAGTGATCCCTGCTCTTGGCGTCGCGATGTACCAAGGTACCTACGACAAGCAACCACCAGCGAGGCAGGAGGCAGAGCGACAGACAATCGAAGGCGGGAAAGGGTGTTAAAAAAAAAAACCGCAGCGTGTCTGTCGTCTGTCTCTCCACCCCCGACAATATCAAATCGCCGACTTACAGCCACCCGGGTCTCATTTCGCCTCGTCCATGCCGCTGGAATCCGTCAAAGAGAAAGAATCAAGACTCTCTGGAGCACAACAAGCTCCAAGGTCCGGATGCGCTGGCTGTTGCATTCCATTCCTCGCACACGAGACAATCACATCATCGCGACCCCGTCCGGATCCAGCGCATTGGGAGGCAGGAGAGCAAAAGCCAATTCGCTGCCCCGACTCGGTCGGCCTCGGGACCGGGCTGGTCTGGTCACTGGTGTGCATTTCCACCTCATTTTGTTCATGCGAGCTAGCATCAAGGATCTCCGAGCGAGTCCAACCACCACCACCGCCGCCTTTTTTTCTTCTTTCCTTTTGTTTACACATGGCACTCGTTGTTTCTGTTGACGGGTTGCCCGTTGCTCGACGCTTCTGTTGCCACCTCAGGTACCAGCGTAATGCCTTCTTCTTCTCTGCCCACCTCCCCTCCAGCAACCCGCGGGTCGTCCGAAGGCTGTCGACAAGGAACCGATAGCTGCCATCTTCAAGCCTCCTCGGAAAAGAAGGTGCTGGATGAAGTGGGAGGCGGGGAGAGGAGGAGGAGGAGGGGCCACGGAGCCACGGAGCCACGGAGGCCAAGGCCAGCGACAGGTAGGTCCACGGGCCGTTGATGAGGCATTCCGGACAGCCATCGTCGAGCCGTCATGCGCAGGACATTACCGTGTAATGCTGTTGCCCGTCGCGAATAGCCTGATTACGCCATGTTGTCTGATATCTGGGGCTCCACGTTTGCAATGCGAACCGATGCGATGCAGCATGATGCCATCCCGACCGTGTGGTCCGGCTGCCGTTGGTCCCCATCTCGCCTGTTGCTCCTCCCACTCCGTCATCCGACTGCGCGACAACACACACGCGCAGGGCGCGATGGATGGAACGAACGGATACGTGCGGCATTATTTCCCTTTGACGTGCGGTACGGTGCGCAGGGCACGTTCGGGGTCGTTCGGCGTTGGATGCACAACATACTACTATGTGTGCGTAAGTCATCGCCATGCCATGCCAGGCGTTCAGGGTCCTCTATCGTCCGTAGACGCGCCAATACGGACCACGTCCCTGGTCGCGCAGCTGAAGGAACAAACCAAACCAAACTTGACCGAATTCGAGGAAGCGTTGGTTATGTGCCTCTTTCTGTCCTTACTCGAGTAGGTAGGTACTCAGGACATCAGCCATGCGGAGTGCGGAGAAGGTGCGGATACAGACTGATAGACAGCCTGGTAGCTTACAAGGCACCTATAGCATGCCGTGGGTACGCAGTATGTGTAAAGCATCGAATGACTGACTGATTGATGCCGGCGGCGGATCATCAATAGTCGCAGTCGCGCAGCTGCAAAAGCAAAGGGCATCACCGCGTCGCGGCGCAAGTTTAAAATTGCAAGCGCGTGCAGCACGTCGACATTGGACATTTGGAGACCCAAAGGCCGAGAGATCAATTTCGTCTTTTCGTCGCCTGTTTCGCCTGTCGGTCCACTCGAGGCCCCGGCACACGGTCATCCCATGTCCCACGCTAAAAGGACCATCCACTGAACATCCATCCCCCCGGCTCACTTCATGGGAAAGTCACTGTGACCCCACCCACACCGCACCCCACTTTGGCAGTCCGCCAGCCCACACACCACCCCCTTACCAGGAAGCCAAGAGGTCGCGCTACTGGTTGGCTGGCTGGCTGCTCACGTCCGTGCGCGGCGTGCTCGTCAGTTTTAGCGTCGCTGGACGAGGGAAGCCATGACAACTGACCCATGGGATATCGCGATAAAATGCCCACTGTCTCTGGTTTTGGTAAGGCAACTTTACAGGTCTTATCATTATCGCGCTTCGAGGTACCCAAGTACCTGCCCTAGGTACCTACCCGGGCAGCATCTTAGCTAATGCGCCTATCACGTGGTAATACTGCACTCGTTATTGACTTGGGTTACCAACGCGATCAATCAGTCTGCGTCCATGATTCTTTTTTTCCGCGACAGCAGCCCCCATCGGAGGTATCTTGGATGTATGAAGTCAAACAGCGTTCCGACACACATAGTACAGCCGCAATTCAAACCAAACGGTAGGGCTGCGGCGACCAAGGGCCAAGAATGGAAATAGACGTTTGCCCCAGCCCCGTCAACGAACTCTAGATCACATCTTGTCCGTTTCCGGGTTTCCACGTTTTGTATTGCCTTGCTGTTTTTGCCACTTTGCGAACGCTTTTAGCAACGCGGCTGAACTCTGCGACTCAGGAAACCTGGGGGAAACTAAAGTGTTCGGTATTAATCTTTCTTGGCCAACGTCGGGGCCTACGGGACGGGAAACATTCCAGGTTTCCCGGTGACAGGTATTTTGACAATTGAGTTCCTGACGCTAAACTATACAAACGCCATAGGCTTTTTTCTGAACCGCAAGGCGCCATGCCACTCCATCTCAGATTTGCCTCAGACTCGCCGGTCCAAAATAGCCCACCGCCCATACTTTTCAACCTTACGTGCCATGTAAACTGACATCCACACCGTCTCCTCCTCCTCCGCAGCCCGTCGTCGGACCCGAGGCCGCTACTATTCCCAGAACGGCCGCCCGACGACTGCCGTGTGCCGTTTCAAGGCGTGCTTATGTTTCTCTCACCTTGATTACATTCTCCATACCGTCTACGTCTTGCCAATCCCTCCGCCTCGTCTTTGTCTCGGTCACACTTGATATCTGACTGACCGACGACTATCACTCCCCGGGCTGCCGAATCGCTCCGCCGAGCGGCGCCGAGACTGGGCACGAACTTACCGCAAACTCAACGGCGTTACCTTTGCTTTCCATGCCACATGCCACCCCGTTGCAGCTCCCAGAAACTCTGTCCCGCTGGTTTCCGCCCCGGCGATCTCCTTTTCGCACGTGCTCCGCCCGCCCGTCCAATTGCGACGCCGTGGCTTGCGCATCGCAGTCGCGGGCGGGTAGGACAATGTGGAAAGCATTATCTATCCACCGAAATACCTAATTACTGCGCCGCGCTTCTTGCTGTTGGATACCTACTCTCCGTCCAAACGTTTGTTTCCCCTCGAGCCGCAGCAAGCAGCATCGTCGTCACCGTCATCATCATTCTGCAACCTGCGTTGCACGTAAACCTGTAGTATCTACGTTTCCCTTTTACCCACTCCCTTGCATGCGTCCTGCAATCGCCGTCGTCGCGGAACGCTCACATGAGCGGCGCTCTTGTTCGAGGTTTAGAGGCATGCGGCGGTACACCCCCGTCACATATTCACCACACAACAAATCATGTAAGTGAAGGTTCCGTCAGGTCGGAGGACGGCCGCGGGCAAGCGGCGCGGAGTGGGAATCCCCCGGGGCGGGAATGGGCACAATTATGTCATACCCCCACTGTCGCGAGGCCGCGATGCCTCTTGATTGGGACCGCAGCGGCCTCTCGACGCTGCGACGGGATGTCATCCTGCCTCCAAACCATCAATGATCCCTGTCCAGAGGACACGCTGGACCCTCCATAAACCTCCCCCCTGTTGGGTACAGTGTATCCTCTTTCCCCCACCCCACCCTGCCGCTGCCACACGCTGAATGGTGTTCCCATTTCGGGACTTTCGCATTCTTTGCAACCTTGGGGTGGTTTTTTTGGTCCAACAAGACCCCGTTCCTTTTTCACCTTCTGCCTCTAACCACAGACCACACACAAATCCGTGACTGCTGCTGCCGCTGCTGCAGAGGATCATCGTCATGCCCCCCCCTCCATCATTGGCCGCGAGGGCCATGCGTCGCAACGCGGGCACGTAACAATCACGCCGCAGTATTACCCCGTGGAATAGAAACGACCAACGGTCCCCGTCTTATGGCTGCCGCGCGTGGAGAAATATCCCACGCCCAAACGCTCCATACATGCAGGCGGCTCTCGCTCTCGCTCTTTTTTGCGCTCGTCATGCAGCATCTGCGCACGGCAGCATGCCTCCGTCACCCCTCGTTGTCTCCATCATCGACGACGAACAGCGACAAGACAGTTGCAGCGACGACAAGGGGGTTATGTTGGTGGGCGGCGCGCCGTTTACATAACCCGCAACCGGGCTCGGCATTCATCATTGTGGACTCGGGTCCCCATCCTCCTCGCCTCAATCTGCGAATAGTTGCATGTCAGATTCCCGACAGCCCTGCCCTTTCCCTTAGTGCATGTTTTCTTTCCTCCTCCCCCCCCCCTTCCCCTCCCATCCACCCCTCACCATCACCCGTAGATCATACGGCCGCGCTTGAGACCTGATCCGGTCCGTCGCAATAGTGTCGGTCAGCCGGCGGAGTGCACGGCCGGCCCATCTCACGGGTGGTTGCAGCAGAGATGTACATGCGTGTGCGTGCGTGGGTGTGTGTATGTGTGCCCGCGCGTAGATGTAGGTAGGTACGTGCGTGAGTCCTGCGCAAGTAGAGGATACATGTCAAGAACGTCGTGGATTTTGCGAGGATATGGCTGCACCAGACTGACTAACTACCCTACCATGCCTATCTGCCTTACACCACCATCAACTGCAAAGTAAGTGCCTGCGCAAGAAATCGAATGGGCGTTCGACACCGCCAGCCGCCAGTATCGCCTGCCCTAAGCCATGATCGATGCCACGGTGACCTTGAACCCCTTCCCTCTCAAGTGTAGGTACCTCCCGATGGTACCTACCTGCTTTGGGGCTAAGCCACCATCTGCGCGGGACGAACATTGCACTCTGTAACAACAATTTTTTTTCTTCTCTTGCACCTACGCCGCCACGATTATACTCTTCACCGCCTCCATCACCTCCTCTGCCGTCGCAGCGACCTAGAATCCAAAAGATGTTTCCTGATCCGAGGCAGACGGCATCCGACAATTTCCATGTCTCGCGTGGTGGTTGCAACGCCGACCTCTGTTCTTCCTCCCGTACGGGTTCAAGCTTCCAATGAAAGCAGCTGTCGTCTGTCTTGGGAGGGTCAGCCTCAGCGCCATGCCCCGTCCGGGAACTGCTGGGAGACCGGAACATTCGTCATGTGAGCGCGGCTGGAGGGGGGCCTCGCCTCTCTCTATCCCCTCTGCGACACACCACTGGCCGGCGTGCGCATGGTGAGTCGGTTCGTCGCCTCCTAATATTCCCGCCTGCCAGTGAACGACCGTTCGACTGGTTTGACGTTGGACGGCCCCGGACTGGAGGCCGGAAGGCGCAATCGCGCTGGTGGCGAGTCAGTCCGCCCATCTCGGGTGTCGCGGCCGCTTTGCGCTGACCCAGGCACGAGAGACGACGAGGAGCGATCATCAGGCACTTGAGGCTCGTCTCAGGGATGTCTCTGGTCGGGGAGGTGTCGCCAGGAGGCGGTGGGGATGCAGGTGGTGCAGACTACATACAGCCAGCCCATCTCGGACCCAAAAGACCAGAGACGTGATGGAGGGTGCGCGTTCGCCAGATAGCGTTTCCTCATTCGACGTTGTCGACTCCATCGTCGTCCATATCAGTGAAACAAGGGCCAGACCGAACAACCAGGCCGCCTGCTCATCCATGATCCGGCCTTTCGAGGTCGCGACCTGACCTGCACGCCAAACACAACGTGCCAAGCTGCGCCAGGGAAGAGCGGCGCATGTGGCCATCCATGGCTTTATTCCGTGTAACGGCGCGCGCACGCGCCAATCAGATGCCGCCCATGCGAGGCTGGAGGTCTGGGGGGGGGGCTCGCGACCGGGGACCGCTGACTCGCCGGCCAAGAGAGATCGGCCAACTGTGCGATTCACGTTCGACCGTGAGTCGTCCCTTCATGCTTCACCGTCTAGCGGCGACTGCCGAACACCCGTCGATCTCGCCGGATATGGGCTATAGCTGACCGAAGAATCGCTCGCTCCTCTGCGTCCGATTCGACAGGTCGCCGGCATTGGGAAAGACGAAATCCCATTCATTCGGCATGGCGGCTAGCGATGAGGGGGACCATGGACAAGTGACGAAAAAGCCCACCCGCCGCCGACTCGCGGACGCCAACCAGAACGCCATACCGTGCCATGCCATGCCATGCCATGCCCTTCCCATGGCAAACGACTACACTAGTAATACCCAGGACTGGGAACTCCACGGAAGCCGGCTGGTGTTGTACACCTGACGCTTACGTACCGTTCGAGCCACCGCAGGACTACTGCACACTGCGCCTTTTGCTAATTGCCTGATGTAGCCGCTGCGGGGGCCACCACGGTTCCCGTCGAAGCTGACGTTGGACATCAAACCCGCCGCCTGGGACTGGGGTGGGTGGCGGATGGCTCACGGATGGTGGTTGATGGTTGGCCTGGCGGATGCAGGGACGTCGTCGGCCGGGACGTCGGCGCAAAGAATATCCAGCATCCGAATAACCTCTCCCCCAGCACAGAGACAAAGAAGTTGCGAACCCCTGCCGGTGTACCGTGCCCCGTTCCCGACACCACAAGACGTCTCGGTATCTTGGTTTGACATGGCGCTACTCGCGCAAGTCCCCGATTTCACACAGGAAAACAAGGCTGCCTGAACCCTGAAGATCCCCAAGAAACGTCTACCGAACCGGCCGAGAAACTGGGTTTTGTCCACATGATTCGAAGACGCAGCCGCTTTTGGGAACTTGGAAAGGCGAGGAATGCGGAACGCTCAGCGGGCCCGTCGTCTCACAGGCTCGCTGGTTCGCGGGCTCGCAGGGGTGGGAAGCGATACGCCGATTGCTTGCTCACCGCTCCGTCGCAAAAATTCTTTTTCCTGCAGATTCGCACATTTTTTTCCTGCAAGCAAGACTGCGAAGAGTGGATATCGCAGGCCGCACTGGAACAGGGTTTACGGGCCTCGTTCCACTGGGCCACTCGCACCGAGTGACGCTATTCCCAACCCGTGCTAGCACCACCAGCAGGGACATTCTCGCTCTGGTGGTCCGTGCTGCTATCGGCTCATGACGAGCCAAAAGGAGGGGCCCATCTGGACCCTTGGATGCCCCTCGATCTCGTGGGGAATTGGCGATGGCCGTTGGCTGCGGCCGACCAAACGCCATTCCCGTCTACACCACGCCTTGGGAGACCGGCCGAACAGACGCTTCCGCTTCGCTTCGTTTCTTTTGGCAGGTTCCATCCAGCTTCGCGAAGCCGGAAAGCCCACGATACCGGCTTAACCTTTGCGGAGACCTCATGCAGCTGCTTTGCTTCACTTGCCGACCTGACGAGGGTTTCTCTTGGTGGGAAGTACCGAATACGCGACGACTCCTCTGTCTCCCCAGTCTCTGGGCAGCATCCGTCCCATCCACCTCCCGTTCGTTACTGGACGGGCACTACACCATTCTACTGGTCACTAATATGCAACCGCCATCTCGCCAGAGAGTGAGGCACATTTCAAGTTTCTTTTTCGCGTCGGCAGCGCACTCGAGCCTCTAACCGGGTGGCCCCCCACACTGCTCATCTCGGGGAGTCTGCACCGCATATCAACCTGTCAGACCCCGGACCTTGTCTTGCGCCACGACATCTCCGCTTTCCCACATTCAACAGGCCAGTTCTGCTGTGTTTTGTTTCTTTTGCGGGCATCGTATGAACTGTGTCAACTATCAGGAGCTGATGATCTGAGGTCAACACCACGAAGCATGACGGGCGTCATGCCGTGATGAGGGATCGCGGGGAAAGCCATCTGTCGCATCATGCTCTGGGCTTCCTCTCATGCAACCCATCCGACACAGAGAGGAGGCGCCCCCTCCTCGGCTCGCAATTTCCCACACCGCAAATGCAAACCGCATGTTTGTGCGAGTGACTTGCGGCGGTGCAACCCACACAATCCCTCGCCGTACGGCCTGGCCCTCGTGCCCTCTCGCTGCCGTCCAACGCCGGAAGAGGGAGCATGCAGTCGCTCAAGTCAGGCACTTAACGGCTCTCCTCGTCTCATGCCGCCGCCCGGAGCCGCGATCTCGGAGGTGGAGAATGCGATCGAGTCTACCTGCACGTCCCCTACGGTCTGCCCTGGGTACCTACGCTTTCCCTACGCATCCTCGTGGAGTCGTGGTGTACTCGTCTAGATAGGGGAGGCAGACGGCCGCCTTGCGGCACCATTCGCAAATGACATGGCGCCGGTGGTGTTCCACCTAATTCGGTGGGTCCATCGGCGAGAGATGTTATCGCTCACCTGTTGGCGTTGGACAACCCGGTCGACGACTGCCCTGATGACGGCATTATTGTTGGCAGACCATGGCGGGGTGCAAGGCGACTCCGAACATGACCGCAGCCGACCACGGCGCCGTGCCTGTTCCTTCGCCTGACTGCGGAGGTGAACATTCGACGCACCAATCCTGCGTGACGAGAAACCGCTCACCTCACGCCGCTCAGCAAGCGCCGCCGGTCTGTTTCCTTGATCTGTGCCTCCTACGACGGGTAGCTGGGAATGGCCTCACCCGAGAGGAAGAGAAGAGAAGAAGAAGAAAAAAAAAAAACCAACCCCGCAATTGCACCCCTCCTTCGCAGGACGAGGCGATCGACATCGGCTGGGCAACGACGGACGCTCCATGCCGTTGCTCGGTGGGCTTTCGCCGAGGTCCTGCATTTCTTCAGCTGCCCCTGGGTGAAAATGTTTGTTGACTAGACCGTCGGACGTTCGACGTGGCTTTGGCAGGCAGGGATAGCCTCGTTTTGCAAGTTGAACTCTGAGGCTGACTGACCGCCACAGATCGCCCACAACAGTTCCATCCCGACTAAGTGGGACTGACAGCTAGCAGCCAACTTTTTCCAACCACCACGACACCACCACCAGCCGCCAGCGACAGCCACCGACGGGACACATCACACCGGATCACGATCGATCTCGTAGTGTTTCTGCGATTTGCGCCGTTGAAGACTTTGGACTTGGTGATCGTCCACCGCTGCTTCGTCCACGTACTACGCTTGCTTCTCTGGCTTCCCGATTCCACAATGCCATGTTCAGCCCCATGGATATTGCCCTACCCTGGCCGTTAGCTGGACGGAGTCGACTCCGTTTGTCACTGGTACATCCCGCCTCGTCTATGACATGCGTCGGGAAGCAGGCGACGTGGTGCCAAAAATGGCACATGGTCTGGCGGGTGATGGACAGGGACGTAGAAGTTGATCAGGGGCTCACGATGATCTGTGCCTGGTGTTGGTGTTGGCGCTGGTGCTGCCGCTCCAACCCCTCCTGTTCCCACATGCGGTTGGTGCGGTTGCCTGCCATCGATCGTCTTGCAAGTGAAGCGGCGCAATGGACGGGGTTAGGGGCGGTCAAGACGTGATGACGGACATTCGCTGCGGCTGCATATCCAAGGCCGTTATGTCGAGCGCAGCTACGTACGCCGCTGCCGCTAATATGCACCCATTCTGGCGGTGTCATCAGGATGAGAGGGTCTCTGCGTGAGGCTACACGGTCTTTCCAGTCCGACCCAGTGGTGACAGATCGTGCCATCTGGAGATCGACGATGGGCTCATGTCTGTGTTGGCGAGATGTGCCTGGAGTTTGCCGAACTCCCCCACGCATTCGAATTCATGTGATGTGAAATTTTGGCAAGAATTTTCTGGTTTCTCGGCAGCAAGCCATCGGTACTCGTTCGGGACGTGGCAGCTGAGGGACTCCAGCCAGGCTTGATGTCCTGTTTCGTGACTCTCCAGAGTCTCTCGACTCTAGTGACTTAGACCTGTGTGCGGTAGTTGCCCCTTTCCGACACAAAGTGACGATTCCTAAAGTCTGAACCATCGTCTACGAGTGTCTCTCGGTAGCTCATATACAATGGAATCTAATATTTTGTTTGATACAGTGATACAGTGTTTTACACATTGTGAGTCGAACAACCCGAGCCCGTCCTCACGGGGGCAGCAGCAGCTCACTTCTTGGCGGCACCCGGCCCCGAAACCTTGCACAGCTGATCCAGCACGCGCCCGTCCTCGAGGGCCCAGCCGGAGTGCACGTCCAGCTTGAGGTTGCTGTCGCCGGCCTTGACCTTGACGAACCCGGAGCGCGTCAGCGCGCGCTGGATGCCGTACCACGCGGCCTTCATGCCCTGCCCCGCGTGCCGGAACGGCACCGTCATGAGGTGGTTCTTGTCGTACTCCCACTCCGCCTTCTTCTCCCTGAGCGACTTGGCGCTCTGCTTCGACGCGACGGCGGGCGCGCGGGCGGCGGCGAAGATGCTGTAGGGGAGCGTTACTCTACCCGGCGCGACGATGATCTTCTTCGCCTTCCCCGGGAGGAGGCGCTTGACTGTGAATTCGAGGTGGACCGGCGTCAGATCGGCGCGGGCGGCGGCGGGGAGGAGGTTCTTGGCGATGGAGGCCGTCGGCACGGCGCGGACGGAGCGCACGATGCCGAACACCGCGGCGAGGAAGTACGACCCGAAACCGGCCGTCGCGGCGCATATCACGGCCCACGCGGGGCCCACCCACGTCGCGAGCTCGGGGGGCGGGTGGAGGATGGTGAAGTAGTAGTTTATGCCCGCGTAGCCGTAAAACATGAGGCAGGCGGCCCAGGCGGAGGTCTTCATCCAGAAGTGCGATGCGGACTCGTAGAGGGTCGTCGGGGTGCCCTTTGCCGCGAGCTTGCGGATGAGCTCCTCGCGCGGGGTGGGGGGTTTGGATTTCGCTTGGGCGGTCGTGAGCTTGACGATCTTTGAGGCGAGGTCTTTCGGCATCGTGGAGGAGGAGGAGGAGGGGTTCTTGGTCTTTGGTGCTGCGTAGCCGAGGCGGGAGGAGGTCGTGAAGAGGCGGAGGGGGGATCGGGCGGCGGCGGCGGGGAGGGAGAGGCGGAGGCCGAGGGGCCTTGCGAGGGCGGCCATGGCTGCGGCTTGGTTTCGTTGTCGCCTCGTAGAGTTAGTGGTAGAGAAGGAGAATATGCAGACGGAATTTTGCGCGAGCGCCGTATTCGCGGAGCTCGATTGGCTCTCGACGTGCGTCAGACCACAAACCCGCGACGACGGTCGAAGTGAAGCTATCCAGAAAAATTCAGTGGAGCTCCTGTCTCTCTGGCGGCTGCGCCAAAAAATTAGCAGGGATTTTTTTTCTCATTTTGGAGGCAGTCAGGCTTATCTTATCTTATCTCGATAGGCCCTGGCCCGGGCACCTGCGTACATGGCGACCCCCTGTGCCGTATTCAGTGTCGGCCAAACCTTTTTAAGCCAGCAACTTGGAGCCCGTCTTGATTGATCCCCAGGCCAATCTGCTGGACAGTTTGCTGCTGAAAACCGATATGCTGGAAACAGGCTGAGTCCTGAATCGAGTATTGGAGGCATATTCTCCAGATTCCTCTACTTGAGTAGCAATCTTACCTGCTATATACTTGGACTGTCTCTGTCGTCCTTACTTTCTCTACTGTTCCCATCTATTACGCTAGGGGGGGCGGCAGGAAGAGACAGTCTTTGTGTAAGAGAATAAAGGACCAGTTTCCAACAGCCATGGAATCACGGGTACTACAGGAGCGAAGAAGACGATGGTATCGAGATTGACGCAAAGTTCGAGCGGCTTGTAGCCCACCAGATCGCGGGCAAGGAACGGTCAGCAGTCAGTCAGGAGACCACACCACACCGCAGATCTGGAACAATCCGGGACGCCCTCAGCAGTCAAGACCTCAGACCAATCGCGTCGACTTGGACAAGCTAAGGTTGGCGTACATAGCAACTCCCCGCGAGTCCCGGCACATATATAGACGTCGCAAAAGGGCTAGGCTGACGCCGGATAGAAAGCCGAGTGCCGCCGCATAAAGCCCTTGCCTTATCGGAGGCCGGCGCAACGATACGGCGCCGGCGGGGTAGGTGAAGTTCCAGAGTGGGCCCCGTGTCGGGATTGCAAAAGCGAGCAGGTACGTACCGCCCTTTCCGATCTCCAACGGCCGCCAACAGCCAACAAAGTTGGCGGCGTTTGGCGCAAATAGCACTGCGCGAATAGCTGGTCTTCTGGTCCGTGCGCCCGAGACCTGGCGGGAAATCCCAACAAGGTGGGATTATTCCCACGCTGGCAGGGCCGCAGCCGAGCTCTGCACGCCAAAGCTCCCAGCGCTAGTTAGGTGCCCAGCGAAAAATGTAGAGGGAGCTCATTTGAGTGAGCGAACAGCGAACAGCGAACGAAAAAAAAAAAATCCCCGACCGGGGGGCTTGCGCGCGACGCCGGACGACAACTGGTGAGGCTCACACCTCGAACCACACCTAACCCACTATTTCCCTCCCTTCTTTCTCCGAACCCTCGCGCAAAACATCACGAACGCTTTCCACCGGTCAATTGAGAGGAGTTTTCCCGCCCGCCCACCGACCAATCCGCTCCCCGAAACTCCTCTTGTCCCTCCTCCCCTTCCGTGCGGTCGAACACAACAGCGAGATGGCTTCCCTTGCCACGGCGTGCCGTCTCTCGGCGAGGGTGGTTGGTCGGAGAGTACCCGTCGAGTCGACGGCTCGAGGTCCGTACATAGCATACCGATGACCCCCTCGGACTGTTCGCTGCTTTACACAGCAAAATGATACAGAACATCCTGTAACTGATACGTTGCAAATCCCCAACAGGCTTCCGAACCTCAGCACGATGCCTCGCCGCCCAGAACTTCTCCATGCCCGCCCTGTCCCCGACCATGACCGAGGGCAACATCGCCAGCTGGAAGGTCAAGGAGGGCGACTCCTTCTCCGCCGGCGACGTGCTCCTCGAGATCGAGACCGATAAGGCCACCATGGACGTCGAGGCCCAGGACGACGGCGTCATGTTCAAGATCACCACCGGCGACGGCGCCAAGGCCGTCCAGGTCGGCACCCGCATCGCCGTCATCGCCGAGCCCGGCGACGACCTGTCCTCCCTCGAGATCCCCGCCGAGCAGTCCTCCTCCTCCTCGAAGCCCGCAGAGACCAAGGAGGCCCCCAAGAGCGACACCCCCGAGCGTCGAGACGCCCCCCAGGCCGAGGCCGGAGCCCAGCAGAAGGGCGGCGCGGCCAAGACCTCGGGCGGCAAGGCCCGCGAGCAGCGCTACCCCCTCCTCCCCTCCGTCCAGCACCTCGTCAACGCCCACGGCCTCGACAAGGACGCCGTCAGCAGGATCGAGCCCACCGGCCCCAACGGCCGCCTGCTCAAGGGCGACGTCCTCGCCTACCTGGGCTCCATCAACGCCGAGACCCCCGGCAAGATCATGGGCCGCGCCACCAAGCTGTCCCACCTCGACCTGAGCAACATCAAGGTCGCCCCTAAGAAGGAGGCCGCTCCTAAGAAGGCCGCCGCCCCGGCCGCCGCCCCCGTCGAGCTGCCCTCCGAGGTCGCCGTCCCCGTCTCCCTGTCCAAGGTCCTCGACGCCCAGAAGCGCATCCAGTCCACCCTGGGCGTCTTCCTCCCCGTCTCCACCTTCGTCGCGCGCGCCGCCGAGGTCGCCAACGACGACCTGCCCCCCTCCGCCCGCAAGCCCACCGCCGACGAGTTGTTCAACCAGGTCCTCGGCCTCGACAAGCTCGCCCCTCGCGGCACCCGCGGCTCCTACCTCCCCCAGATCTCCGCCATTCCCGAGCCGTCCTTCACCGCCCCGCGCGCCGCTTCCCCCAGGCGCGGCGCCGACATCATCGACATCCTCGCCGCCCCCGCCCGCAAGGCCGCCCCGAAGCCGCGCTCCGCCCCCGCCGCTGCCAGCATCTCCGCCGGCAGCAACCTGTTCACCCTGACCGTGCCCAAGGGCGACGAGAAGCGCGCCAAGGTGTTCCTCGAGAGGGTCAAGATCATCCTGGAGGAGGAGCCCGCGAGACTAGTCGTTTGAGAGGAGGGTGGTGCGATAGAAGGAGCAGTGGAAGCAAGAGTAGACAATTCATATCTTTTTGGCATTTCTCTTGGTCGAAAAGAATCACAGGGGGTTGGAGGGTGAGATGTACTTGTAGCGTTGCCGTGGACGGACGGACACAATAGATGACATATACAACCGAATTCCAAGTATTTTTTTTTATTTCTCTTTAGCCTACCGTATGCCAGCAATGACCTCCAATCGCCCTCCGAAGGGTCGAAGGGTACTGAATCTACTGAATGCTAGCATGACTACTGTAGATAAATGAAAGATAGCTTATGTGTTTCAACCTTGGTGGCGGAGTCGACTCGTTCTCGGGACTGGGCGGTTTCAAAAGAGTGTGCTCGCAGGCTCCTGCTCGTTCCACCCTCGCCAGCTTCATCTGTTCCTGGATGTGCCCATCGTCGTACCTCTCTTGTACGATCCGTTCGGTTTCACTTCTGTGAGTGAACACAGAGGGCCTCCCTTCAAGGTTTCCATTTCCTCTTGTGTTGCAGCAACTATCGAAAAGATTATTGCATTTCACCCATTGATTGTATACCACATAGAAGTAAGGCTGCTGTATGAGAGATGATTGCTTATATTGCTAGGCTCTTCTTGAGTACTCCATGTATATCTCGTTTTGTCGACTACTATTCAGTCACAGGGTGGACTCTTGAGAGGTAAATGGGAATCGAAGAGACGAACAGAGCCAAAATAAAATAAAAGCATTGTGGGAAATAGACAAACGAAAGGAACAAGAAACCAGACTGCTGTTGCTACCGGGCGTACTGTCCTCCTCTCCCCATCGGAGAGCCAGAAGGGGCTCCATCTTGGAACACGGGTTGACGAGGTGGCTCTGAGCCCCATCTCTGGGCGGGCTCGGAATCCCGGCGGTAGTCCTGCGTATCTCTGGGTCCGCCGCCGTAGCTGGAGCCGTACTGGGGGGCCTCGCTACCTCGGCCGTAGGTATACTCCTCGCGAGGCGGCTGGTGTCCTCGTCCAGCAGGGCTGGGAGACGACATCGACGCAGCCGGATACATCCCACCCGGTCCGTCCGGGTGCGGCGGCACCGGGGAGCGGTCTACCTCGGGGAACCGGGGCGTTCCAGGACCGCCCCTCTGCCCGTCGCCCCAATGTTGCGCAGGGCCCGCCGGAGGTCCCCTATATACGTCCCGCGGCGCGGAGTGATGCCTGCCAGCATCGGGACGACGCTCGTAGCCTTGGTGCTCCTCCTGCGGCTCGTCATAATGTGCCGCACGTTCCGAGCGGTGGTGGGCGAGATAGTCTTCATCGGCCGACTTGGTGAGCTTCAGGTACTTCTCGAACTCGGACGTCGTGGCCGCCACGGCTTGGAACTGCTGGGCATTAAGAGGAGCCGGGAGCGCGTTGTTGCCCTTCATCACGCTCTCGTGCTCGTACAGGGCAAGACCGGCAGCTATCTGCACGGCGTTGCGGATCTGACGCCCGTTCCACGGTCCCCTCCTCTTCCCCGTCTCCTTGGAGTATCTCTCGTACTCAGAGGTGACAAAGTTAATTATGGCATCGTCGTAAACCAAGAGATACCCGTCTAAAAAGGACTTGTCCTTGGCGTGTTCCTGCCGGGGCAAGCGACTCAGGTTGGACTTGAGGATTTCGACGGTGTCTTGCAGGCTCAGATGCGGATAGCTGAGGCTGAGATGGATCCGCGACTGGAAGGCCTCGTCGATGGCGCCCACTCGGTTCGTAGTGAGAAAGAGGATACCACTGTAGTACTCGAGAACCCTGAGGAAGACTACCACGCAGGTTAAGTTAGTCCATGAAGAATGCCACACAATCAGGTGAGAATGAGAAGAGCCAAACTTACCACCAACAAGGGCATTGCGCTCGAGATTCCCACCACCGCGCTCTCTTTGCGTGAGAAATACGTCGGCTTCGTCGAGCAGCAGGACGCAGTTCCACAGGTGCGCATAGCGAAAGATGTCGCGGAGGGACTTGTCCACCACCGCAGGGGTGAACCCCAGGTCACCGCACGTGATGGGGAACAGCGGCCGTCGGTTCTCAGCAGCAACCGCCTCGGCTGTGGCCGTCTTGCCCACGCCGGGAGCTCCATGGAGAAGGATGACCAGCCCTCTGCCTTTGCCCCGGATCATGTCGAGATCGTTGGTCGACGGGCCTCGTTTTCCCCTGAAATGGGCCGCGACAGCCGATCGGATCATCATCCGCCGCTTTTCGTCCATCTGGATGTCCTTTAGCGTGATATCGGTTTGCCGCTCCCGCCGGTCGATGGATCCGACGTCGAGGCGGGCGAATCTTCTCTCTCTGAAGACGTAACCGAATATCCTCCTGGGCAGTAGGGCTAGATAGTCTTCGGGCCACGACTCTTTGTGGGCGTCGAATGCTCCGTTCAAAAGTTCATCTTGCTTCATCCAATTAGTCGCCTCTCTGTGGTAGAGGGGAAATTCCTCAGTCACTATACGACCCTCGTCTTCTCTGAAGAGTCTGTTGCCGTAACGCCTATCGCACTCAACTCCCCAAACTCGCGGGTTCATTTCCGAAGTAAGCTCATAATCCCAGGAATCATCGGCGACAGCGGCTTCACGTCCAACTTCCGTCCCCCACTTGGGGTAACTCTGGAGTGTTTCCTTGAAATCAATGACGATCTCACTGTCGATGTATTCCGGATACTGCACCAAACCTCCTTTCTCGTCCTCCAAAGGTTCAGCAAGAAGGCCAGTGACGAAGGTCCATCCAGAGTAGTAGAGGTGCTTGACACCATCCAACATGCATGCAAGGAACATTTTGCCGAAGTCCCTTTGCTCTTTAAGGATGCTTGCGTGATTAGGATGGAAAGAAATCGGGTAGCACTCTAACGACGTGATGTCCTTTTCTCCCGTGAAATGTTCGAAGGACACGGTCGTCCAGACTGGTACCGTCTCGTCTCCATTATAGTCGAGGCAGTGTATGCCCCAGTTCGTAAATGTTGGTTCATCATGACTCTTGATGGCTGTAGGGACTGTCGCAGGCGTGCATGTTGCCATCCTCCACACCCGTTGCGCAGCCGACCGTTGAAGGGTTCTGCTAGATTTGCCAGACCATGGCATGAATGCCAATGAGCCGGGCCGAAAGAGATAAGGTATATCTTCGTAGGTGACCCGAGGTCGCGTCTTCTTGTCCGTGTTTTGAAATTTCTGGCGGATGGGAAGCACTACTTTCTCCAGGAAGCCGATGTACGTCCGCATGCACTCCAGGTCGTATGTGCTCGACGATGATGAGGCCCCAGGGGTTCCTTCGGGCTCAGCCTCCTGTGCTGAGGTTCCTTGAAGAGTTGAAGTCCCAACGTCGGACCTAGCTTCATCCTGAGCGGTGGGAGGCGCTCCCGGCGGTAAACCTCCAGGTTGGGGGGGTTGCACGCTCTCCATTGTATTCAGCTTGGACTTCATTCCCTCGTAAGTATCCTCAAGTATCCGAAATGGACGGTGGAAATCGTATTTTTCTTCGCGAGTCAAATTGAGGAAATCCGTGAATTCTCCAATGTGATTCAGGATGGACCCAGAGCGTATTCTGATGCGGAGTATCTGGCCTTCTGGGGGTTCTTCGGAGCCCTGGGAGAGCTGAAGTTGCGTAGTCCACACGTAGCTTTTTTTCTCGTGACGTTGTTTCATGTCGCTGTCGTTTGACCTCCTGCTACGTTCTGCCTCGACATCTGCGTGCCAGTTGGGCTTCGCGACAAGCACTTCAACGGCGAAGTCCCCGTCATCATCATCCATTCGATTCATGAATCCTTCGTAGTCGTAGTAACGAATCCCTGGCGTGACTTCGCGGTGTTTGGATGGCAGGAAACCGCGGTTTGCCGAGGAAACCGTGCTCGGTGCATAGTCTTTGGCTGAGCGAACTTCTTGCTCCTCGTCACTGGCGGACTGCCGGTCTTCCTCGACATGTCGTTCCTCAGTATCCTCTTCTACTGGCCCTGACTGGGCTTCGTAAGGCGTGGCCTGATCTACCGAGACGTCCCTGACCGGAGCGACGACCGAGTCTGGGGTAGTGTCTGGCGCAGTGGCCTCAACGGTCGAGGGCAGAATTTCCGACATTTCACACGTCTTTGGGCGGCGACTGGAAAGAGTCTGCATGAAAAAGGCTCGAGAAGGAAGATCTTCTTACCCACGCAACGGGGGAACAGTGGCAGTCCAACTGGTAGCGTAACCCCTCCGAGGCACAGCAGCGATGGCTTGGGTTCTTGACGCTTGGGCTCCGCGCAGGAGAAGAACAAAAGAACCGCAGAATTTTATACAACAGCCTGACTCCCTCGGCAGCCTGATCCACGTTGCACTACATGCGAGACTGGCCTTTTCGGCGGTTATGCACCATCGAGGCAGGCTGAGGCTTAGCTCCTTCCGCTATTGGAGAATATGATAGTCTTATGGGTGCCCTCTGGCGCTTTTTATCATGTTGCGTGTGATTCAGTGACCGGGACGGCCCATTGGCTGCCTGCATCTGCTGAACCCGAGTCTGCCTGCTGACTGCATGGGCTGAACTGAACTGGTGGGAGGATACGCTCTCGGAGCTGCAACGGAGGAAGGTGAAGGGGGCAGGGGGCCACTTCCTAACTTGGGAATTCTTGCAGGCCCGGCATAGAACAGAAAACCCAGGGGCGTCTCCGCTACCTACCTACCTAGCTTCTTCGTGGGATAAGTACAAGCTGTCTTCGTAGTGCATGTCTCGTGGTGTTTTGAACTTGCACATCTGAGTTGTTGGAAACCCCTCAACGCCCGCGATTCTTCAAACCGAGCCGGCCGCGACGATGAGGAGTCTCCACAAACCCCGCGGGTTCATGCAGCTGCATCGGTCGCACTGGCGTTGGAAGTCGAAGGACGTATCGCCGCGTCCCGAAGACGTGAACAGCTTCGCCCGGGACATGCCCACCTTCCGTGCAGCGCCTCCGGGCCCGACGCAATGGGACGAGAACGAGCAGAGATTCAGGCCCGAGGACGAACTCGGGGCGGAGTACGTTTCAACGAGACCGAGACATTCGGACCAGGAGAGAGGCTCACCCAGGCAGGGATCTAGAGCAGATCATCAAGGCCCATGACGATGACCAGACCACCAAGACCAAGGTCGAGCATGTTTCGTGGGATCTGCTGTTCGATCAGATGGCAGCCGCCAAGAAAGCGCACGAAGAGAAGAGCGGCCTCACCTCCAAAGCGGCACCAGGGGCTGATTTGTTGTCGGACTACATCAACCTCATCCCCGACGAGTTTGGGCTGGGCATTCTCAAGGGGGGGTTGTCCCTCATATTCGGCGTACGGGGAATCTATCTTGAGACATCTTCCTGGAGATTTGGAACTGACAGCTACTGGCACCCGAGTTATAGGCTGTTATAAAGCACGAAGAAAACCGTGCTAAGATCCTCGACACTTTCGAGACCCTGCCTGACAGCATCCTCACCATCAACACGGCGTGCGCACTGCTGGAACCCGGTCCCGCCGAGGAGAAACTCGAGGAGGAGGTCCGCAGTATGCTGTTCAGAGACATACCGGTCCTGGTCAAGATCCTCCTCGGAAAGGAACCTTGTAAGATAATCAAAACGAACTCTTGCTTGCACGGCCAAGCGCCCCCAAAATACCCCCGTGCTAATGACGGCTACCACTCAGGGTATCGAGACATAATGGGATTTCTCACATTGAGAATACCCGAGTCCACCAAAATTGATGACATCCTGTCGAGCTGGGATCAAAAGATAACACGGCTCAAAGGGCACGTGAAGCGGATGAAGATGCAACTTCTGAGCAAGTTCTCCGGCAAGCTCGACGACATCAGCACTCAGATCGAGTCCTCCAGCATGGGCATCCGCACCCTGCTGTCAGACAACCTTGTCATCGTGCAAGCCATTTCGAGCGCCGTGATGCAACAGCACGAGATGATCAAGTCTGGATTTTCTCGTCAGGACGCCGCCTTTTCTCGCCAGGACGCCAGGTTCGCCAACGTAGAGACCATATTGCATGAGTTGATCGCAGGCCAGAGGCGAGACGACGAGCATGAGAGACGGGAAAGCAACTTGCGGCGAGACGACGAGCATGAGAGACGGGAAAGCAACTTGCGGCGAGAAATAGAACTGCGAGAAAGAGGTAGGTTGCGGATGACCACGAAACGGCCCGTAGGATTAGTTAATGACCAGTGGCAACAGAAAATTCCACCCTGGTCAGGCAAATCAACGCACTAAGCCGGGAGGTATCGGAGAACAGCATCGAGAGCAGGAGGCACCGAAGCGGCATCGAGCCGATCCAGTTCATCGGAATCCTTGGCGTGCTTGGAGACGAGCACTGGGGCGATCTAGAGTTCGTCACGCGGCAGTCAGTACACTTCAGCGACAGCGACATGGGAAGGGCCCAGTGGCTGGCCCAGGCCTCGGGCTTCCGCGGTTGGCTTCGGGAGGAGTCCTCGTCGCTCCTTCTGGTCGACGGCTGGGGGGATCCCCATCGCACGTCTCCCCTATCTGGGTTCTGCGCCAGCCTCATCAAGACTCTCTTCAGCGACGACAGGTCGGAGGTGGCCTTCTCCTTCGCCGGTCTGCACGTCGACGGGGCGTCCCGCCTGAACGGCGGGCCGACGGCCATGATGCGGAGCCTGATCGCCCAGATTTTGCTGAGCAGGAGGATACCCCCGCCCGACCTGGGTTTCCTGTCTCCAGACATGCTTGGGGCCTGCCGTTACGGGGACTTGCGCACCCTTTGTGATGTGTTTGTCGAAATCGTCGAACAGGTGCCGTCGCACATGACCGTCTTCTGCATCGTCGACGGCGTATCTTGGTATGAGCAGCATCCGTGGCGGGCAGACCTCCATTGTGTCGCCACCATGTTCGAGGAGCTGATCAAGTCGAGCCTTGCGGGCCGCTCAGGGAGGCTCAAGGTGATTTTGACCAGTCCAGATCGAAGCACGGATATCGTGCAGCAGGTGAGGAGGCCCGAGAGACTGTGGTGGTACGTGTCACTGGCCGCCGGGCATGCCCATCATCATTCCGCGAGCATGATGATGCCTGGGATGATGTATCGTTAGCTTTGAGCTTTTTCGATGAACAGACAGCTTGCCGGTATTCTTGCCGATGACACACATATGTCGTGGCTCACATCTGGGATTGCACCGTGATTATATCCGCCCTAAGATTGGATCAAACTCGGTTATGTATCTAGACAAAAGCTAAAGCAGATGGCTTTTTTTGACCATCTGCAGCTCTGTGACTGTAAGTATAATGCATCTTGCACTGACCGGATCCATATACGTCGGGGAGCCCCGGGCTTCCAGGCCGTCATTGTCGCTACTCTTTTCCTTGAAACCCGGCAAATCAAGTCATAAAATCGTCATCTCTAGAGGACATGGTCAGATCATGAACCCCTGATTATGTCCTCCTGAATCTCCCAGTCTTCCCAAGAAGGGGCATCAGCTCCGTTGGGCCTCGACGCCCGCTCATGCCCGACCCTGATCCCCTCGACGCTGACGGCCTCCCTCGGCCACCGCACCTCGGCGTCGAATCCCTCGCTCCAAGCGCTGTGCATCAGGTCCTCCGCAAACAGCCCGGGATGCAGCTTCTTCACGCTCCTCAGCGCCCGCTTGCTGACCTCGTCCACGGAGTCGTGGTGTTTCAAGTCGAAGAAGGCAGGATCGTGCGTCTTACGCAGCCGCGCCTGGACATCGGGCGGATACGCGCCGAGCGAGAGGAGGAACATGTCGTACTGGCACAAGCTCGTCCGACAGACCCACGACCCGCCCTCGGTGGCTCGGCGATAGAGCCCGGCCATCGCGGCGACCGCGCCCAGCCCCCCGGTGCCGTAGTCGGACATGGGAAAAGGCGGGACGACGGGGGCGTCGAGGCCCATGAAGTGGCCCTGCTCCCACGCCACGCCCGTCACGCAGTCCGCGATCTGCTGCCACCCGGGCCGCCCGGCCCACTCCGCCCTCGCGTCGGCGAGGTCCGAGCCCCCGAAGCAGTCCTCCGCGACGTACACGAAGCCCTTGCCGCGTTTTGCGGCGATGGCGGCGAGTTTGTCCGGCCCGTAGCCGAGGCGCTCGACGACTCCGGGGCGGTACCCGTCGAGAATCACGTCCGCGCTGGCAAGCAGCGAATCGAACTTCGCGCGGTCTTCCGGGTCTTTGAGGTGTAGGGACGTCGTGTGCTTGCCGGTGTTGACGTCTACCTGAAAGAACGGGACGTCGGGGAGCTGCGGGGATGTCACCTTTAGAACTTGGGCGCCATGAGCCGCGAGGGACCGGCCGATGGTGGGGCCGGCAATCACACGGCAGAGCTCCAGCACACGGATTCCGCGGAGACAATGCTCGGGGGCCGAGTGGCCAGTCTGCGTCTCGAACAGGACAGGTGGAGTGCTAGTCTCGCTCTGCTTGACGGTAAAAGGGGGAAGGGACTCGAGGGCAGCACCATGCGGCGTGGCTTTGAATTGCTCCTTCTTGAGAACGGGAACGCCAGCCTGGCCTTCTCTGCGGTTCATCTCCTCAAGTTCGCCGACGGTGAAGCGCTTCATGGCCGTCTCGATGGTCTTGATGCACTCGCTGTAGCTCTGAAGATCGGGGTTGAAGGCGGGCAGACCGATCATGTTAAGTGCTTTGGAGGCTTCCAGTGAGCCATGGAGATGGTAATATTCTACTGGGTTCTTGGTCTCGTACAGGTTTGCGGAGAGGCGCCGATAGAGTATGGACTGCGCCTGGTTCAGATCGGTATCTGCGTGCCGATTAGCCCAGCAGCACGTGCTAGTCGTGGCGGTGGAAACATACCTGGTATTTTGAGCTTGACATCGGGATGAGCTTTGTCCATGCCATCAACCGTGGTCAGGTATGCCGAGATGAGGAAGCAGGCAACGCGAGCCCCGTCCACATCGATGTCTCTACCAGATCGCGGGCCATATCTGAGGTCGGCGATGGCGGCGGCGGCCATGCCCTCAAGGGCTTTGATGGAGGCGGTAGCCTCTTGTTCCTTAAGGGGGCATGGGAAGAACGTGGTGTCACTGAGTGGCGTGCTAAAAGCAACGTTGCGCAGGTGCTCGACGAACTCGGGGGGCAGCTGTCCCTGGCAGGCGGCGACGAGAGCACCCAAAGCGCTCTCAGAACCCTCCTTGACAGAATAGCTTGGCGCTGTTCTTTGTTGAACACCAGGTCTTTTGGGCACCATGTTGAAGATGGGGCAAACGACACACAGGTGTGGTGTGCGGGATCAGAAAGCTGTGATACAGGAGAAGGGGCCACAAACTTGGGAAGCTCCCCAAAGCCACATTCTTGTACAAGCCCAAAGCGTTATATGTATCGACGGTGCACAATCAGGTCGGGTCTAGGAGAGCAGGTGGCCGCCCGGGGGCATGTTGATCAATCCACTAAGATAGAACGAACATCATGAGGTGGAGCTAGAGGAACAAGCAGTCTCTCGACAACCCGAGTGGCGTCGGGAGCAGGTTGCGGAAGTACTGTAGTGTAGAAAGGGGACTCGTCGGACAGAAGCCGGTGGGCTGGGATGTGCATCCGATGAGCCTCCCATTTGACGGTATCCGTACAAGGATGACCTCGCATCTTAAAGCCCAGGGTTTGATGGAATCTCGGAACCATCAATGGCCAGAGACCAGGGTATCGGCACGACCACCTGGCGAGCACCATGTTAGGAAGCGGATCGCGGCATGACGGGGGCATCTCTGGTTTACTGCCTAATTTAGCAATTAGTGCCACTTGGGACGGAAAGGATGACGGCTGAGATCTGAAGAAAACAACCTGCCGCCGCCAAAGGGGGGCTGCCGCTACCGCATTGCGCATCCCGAGGTGTGGAAGCGCTCCAACTGAACCAGCCGACACTGAACTTGCCAAGATAAGAAATATCCGGCCGACCAGTTGAATCAGGTGCAG
The DNA here is from genome assembly GCA_014235935.1 of Colletotrichum musicola. Lineage (NCBI taxonomy): Eukaryota > Fungi > Ascomycota > Sordariomycetes > Glomerellales > Glomerellaceae > Colletotrichum > Colletotrichum musicola. The sequence continues at coordinate 33,361 of WIGM01000199.1, forward strand.
AGTGGCACCAGGGAATGAAAGAAGAGGGGGACGGTGTGCGAAATTCGACCGGATCCGCGCGAGCCCGTAGTCGACGAAACATGGCGGCGTACGTGGGCGGCACATATTGAAGAAAGAGGGGTCTTGTCTCTATTTCCACGTAGGACCGAGGACGCGGAACCGATGTGGAGAAGTGTGGGAGGAGGGGGGCCCGGGGGGTTGAGGGATGGTCGTACACTAGGGCCTCCGACCAGGCCAAACGATCTCGCCAACTCAACTAGCGGACGGAAAGGCCAGGTAAGTCGTCTCTCGTGGCTTTGTTTGTACGCGGGTTTGCCGTTAGGCGACGATGCAGCAGCTCATCATTGTCTTGGTCGACGAGTGAAGCCTGTAATACTGAAGTCAAATCGGGCAATAAGTTGGAGCTCCTGGGTGATTGAGGAGAAACCGGCACACACAAGACAGCAAAGAAAGACAATGGGCATCGACGACAAAGAGACCCGGATCGGGCGCTCGATACCATGGTTTCGGTGCAGCATCCGACGTAAACTGCTTGCGGTAGGCTGTTCGTAATGCAGAGAGGCTCTTGCAAGGGAACGTAGGCGGCAAATCCATGTACTATGCGTGCCGTGGGTGATGTGGCAGGGCTAATACTGCTATCGCATACGACCCATGTTTGCTGCGAGGTCGTGATCTGCGAGGATCGTTAGGCCGAAGGTCATCGTCAAATGCCCACCACAACTGCAATACCTCCTGCTGGGGACGCGCAGGGTGAGAAGGTCCAAGGCGGTCCGGATGTCTGCCGCCCCCCCGTCTCCCGCTTCCCGCACAGAGGGCCCCTGTCGACTGCGTAGCGACTCATGTTTGGCTTCGTGGGTTTGGGTGCGCTATCCGACGATGTTGGCGGCGCGAAACAGATGTGGGCTCGATCGCCGAGGGAAGGTCCCGTTGTTGAAAGCGACTCTCTCTTTCCTCAATAGAGGGGAGATTTGGAGATCCCGACCGAACCAATTGCGGCTGCATCGGAACTAGGGTAGATGGTGGGTTGGGACTGGTCCGGCCCGGTCAGCGATCCGATGCAGAGTGGGCATTCTTTCACGTCCGGGTTGCGGCATGTTTCCTGCTTCCGGGGAGGAACCGCAGTCTCGTGAGAGGGTAAGGGAAATTTCAAATTTTGATAGTAAAGATGGATGGAAACGCCGGATAGGCAAATACGCCTCCCATCCCATGTTGATTGGAAAAGGTCTGTGATAGGAACCAGTGCAAGGTATGGAAGATGACGGTGGAGGCAGGCACACGGTGGTGGTTGTGGTTGCTTTAAGGTCGGAATAAGCGAGAGGGTTGTTGGAGGGCAGGTGCAGTGGAGAGTCGAGGCGGACAGCTCCTTCCGACAAGATGAAGAAAAGAAAACCTAGCATGTCTGCCTAACTACAATGTACCTAGGTAGGTTGGGTACTTACCTACACAATAGGTAGTTTCTCCCAAACTCCTCCAACCGTTGAGATGGCAAAGTTTTCTGGAATTATCCCTCGTATCTACAACCAAACTCGAAGCATCCAAAAGAACATGTTCCGTCTTGCAAGCTGCACAGTCATTCGGGCGTGGGGCAACCCAGTGAGGATACCTCGAATTTCCGATGCGTATTCCTCCCCCAGGAATGAGTGGCGGCTATTAATGTTTCTAGGGCCCGTTCGAGAAGCACATGTTGCGTGCCGTCTAGGTCGCCACGTTCCCCCAATCGACGATGGAGAACTCGATTGAGACCTCTGAAAATAAAGCACTCTTCGATCGGGGTCCAAGGATCCAAGGGAGCGGGAATAGAATCTGGGCGTTGGCTGCCACCTGCTCCAGACGCCGGGACGCCTCGCCCGCCCTATGTGCTCACTTTGGCGAGCTGCCGGCGACGGAGTCTGGCCATGGTGTCGCCGAGGTCCAGCCACAACGAATCTTCGGCCGCATCCAAGGTGCCGCAGCACACACAGTACGGATATTTGGCGAGCGATTCCTGCACAACCACACCTTGCCCTGGACATACATCCCGGCACCGAGCGAACCCAACGTGTTGTTGTCTCGCGGCTCATTGCTTTTCTCATCCAACGCTAGCAGCAGCGCCAGCGGCTTGGGGACGTGCGAGAACTGGTCAGCCCCATGGGCCATGGCCATGGTTATTGCTCGAGAGTCTGTGGTACGAAGAGGGCTCGACGAGAGCCCGAGATACCCTTGCAGCCTCATCAAGCGAGCGTGGCTCCTTACCATGGCCCTCGGCAATACGGCGACATGGCAGACGCACGAACACGGACGCGTGCCCGTTGCGACAGCAGAACAAGCCCGTCGCTCAAGATGCACTCCGCAGCAGATTGCGGCCTGCAGCTCTGACAGCTCCTTCCGCACGGCCTTGTTGACCTCTTTCTTCATTCCGTGTCGTGCTCTTCCAATGAATCTGCGCGAGACGGTTTCAAGCACGACATGAGAAGGATCTGTTTGGCCAAGCCAGATTTCTCATCCTCGGAGAAACATTGCGCAAGTCAAAAACACACCACAAACGGGGCCTACCGTCGTCACCGTCAGCAGAGCAAACCAGCCCTGCAAAGCGCCCTCAGCCTGGCCTGTAATAGCTCCTCCGAAGAGCTCCCCTGTCGCTGAACATACGCATACTATGTAGTAGTCCCACACATAAGTAAAGGACGCTGCTGATCGACGGTCTTCATGCCCAACAAATGTACAAAAATGCATGGACGCGGCAGCACCGTCGCAGCCGCATTAAAGCTCCCCTGTCGCGTACGGACGTATCTCTGGGCCCTCGGTGTGTTTCGTTTGGTCACCTCGAAGCTTTCTCTCCGAAGTGGAAGACTTTTCTTCTCCAAGGGAAAGAAAAAACCGATAACCCAAATCTGGACCTGGCGGTTCGGTGTACTGGAACGGACTCGACGGCCTCGCCTCCTCCCGGCCCTACCTGCAGCACTCTTTTCTCCAGATCAAAGCGAGTCATCAATCGAGCCTCTGGTCTTGGTCTTGGTCTTGGGTCGTGGTTCACCTCACCCGCCACACCCGCTAGTGCAGACACGCCCCTTGACTTGAGCCCCTCACAACCTTGATCCATCCCAGATCCAGACAACGGGGGGGGGCGCCCGTCAATCTCGAGACCCATACGCGACCACACCAAGTACCACTAGACGCTAGACTCCCGCAGTGCAGTGCAGTGCACACCATTGGAAGTCACCAGTGCCAGTGACCACCGCCAACACCTTCACGCCCCCTGTCGACATCTGGATCCTTGACCCTCTTGGCCCCCGCTCTGCGTCTTTGTCGCGCGACGAGTCCGCAACCCGCCCCGACTCGGGCGACCCTGCTTTCGCTGAGGAACTCCTGTCCCCCCTGGACCTGACCTGCTGCTGACCTGACCTGACTCCTGTTATTAGGCGTGGGCGTTGTTATTCTGCCCAAGTCCAAGTCTGCCTGGCCCGGCCTGGCCGCTCGTCCCATATCCGATCAAAGTCTCGCCGTTCCCTCCCTCTCCCGGCCAGGTCTCTCTCTATCCTCTCTCATCCTCGCCGTCCGTCTGTCTCTACTTGTCTCTCTCCCTCACTTCCGTTCCCCGCCTTCGCCGACACCCGCTTGCCGCAACGGCGACCCCCTCCCCTTTTTCGCCAGTCACAGTCACCCGCAGCACCAGCGCACCGCCGCCCGCCGCACCGCGCAGAGACGAGGGAACGAAGGAGGAGGAAAAAAAGCACAAGCTTAGATCTATTACTCCCCACGTCACATCTCATCTCTTTCGTGTGAGGTGTTGTTGCTCTTTAAAGTAACCAACCCCATACCCGACGCTCAAGGTCTCCACTTGCAGCTACCTATCCTCGTCGCCCAACACCAGACCAAACCAGACCAGATCAAGCCAGGCTCTCTTGTTTGCTTGTCCATCATCGGAACATGTCAAAAAAGCTTGCCCGAGGGACCGATCCTTACTAGTTTGTTTCCCTGCTTTGGAGAACGGAACTGGATCCCCTTTTGCGGCTTCCGCACAGCGTCTCATACCCGCCCGGTACCCTCGCTCTTTGCCTGCTCTCGAAAGGATAGCATGCTTGCCGCCTGCCTGCGCCTACGCCTACCTTACCTGGTGCTTGCTACTATCCGGTTCTTTGCAGTCTACTCTCCGACACGGCTCTTGCAGTAACTGAATACTCGGCGCGGCTTCCGCACCGAATTCGACGCATCGGCTGCTGGCACCTTGCCTTGCTGCGGCCGCTGCTGCTCCGGGTCAACTCCACCTCCCTCCATCACACCTCCAGTGTCCATCGGGACCTCTATCGGGTAGCGGGTGTTGTTCAGGGTCCATGGACCGTCGGCTGGTGCATCATCGTCGACAATGACCCGACCCAAGGTACCAGAAGACAAACGTCAACGGACCGCCCAGGCCTGTGACACTTGTAAGCGCCGGAAGCAAAAGGTGAGTGTCACTTTTAGTTCCCACATCCCATGTCTCCCACCCTCTGAACCGACCGGATCTCGAGCCGGAACCCAAATGATCCCATCACCAAGAGCCCACTCTTTCTTTCCTTGCTCTGATTGTATCGTCGCTTTACCGCCCTTTTCATTCCCATCCCTTCCCCCCTTTTCGTCCTCTCAGTCCCTTTCCTATTAGTGGATGTAGGTGATGATATTGCATGTCGTCTCGTCTGATCCCCACCGTTCCTCGCCCCGGCTCGGCTAGTCGTCCGAGGAAAAAAAGAACAACATCTCCAAATCGATCAGATATCAACTCCCGTTAATGGGATTCTACCCGCCCTCACCCACCTCCTTGTCTTGGTAGCGGATCTTATCATCCGAACAAGTCTGGTCACTCTGCGACCCAGCGGTGTGTCAAAACCCTCCGGTCAAGATTCCCGGAGGTCTTACAGTTCGCGATCGAAATCCGGTTTCACGGAGCCTGTCCATGTATTCCCCCTTTGCTCTCAAAGTTACGTTGCCAACTAGGTTGGACCACCTCAAGTGGGTGGTGGGCATGGACGTACCCCTCTCAGAATGTGTATTTAAGGTGTTTCTTTCGCGGCATAAGTCGCAATATCGCTGGGCCCTAAATTGGGCATCTCTTGGTGAATTGTCCGGGATGTCCCCCGGCCCTCGACCAGACCGCGGGCGCCAACCCGACGATCTGGTCAGAGACTTCACCAGGGTCATTGGTTCATCCCATGAGATGCCCCAGTCTCGATCGACGGCGGGCTACCATCTTGCCGGTCTCGTGTCCACCGTGCCGCAGGGTCCGAATCGCTTCAGGGGTCGGCAAGTGCTGGGCCGTTACATTCTTCTCCATCCTGACCATGTCTTGATGGCGCACTCTGTTCCCAGCCTACTTCAATACTAACCAACATCTCAAAAGTGCAACGGTTCCAAACCATGTCTTACCTGTACGAAGAGGAGCCTGACGTGTACCTACACGTCGAATCACGGCTCCGACCAGACGCCCCCGGACCAATTAGCTTCTCCCTCCAAGCGTCGTAATATTGAAGAACTGCCTGCGGTTAAGCCAGCTGTACCAGATGCCTCTCATGCGTCCGAGAGCCCCGCGGCGGCTACCACGCCATGGGAGTCGACGCCCCAGCAGCACAACAATGAAGAGAAGCCCACTGTGGGCTTTGATATAAAACCCTCCATCGAGGAGGACCAAGAGCCTGCGGCAGGACAACGGGAGTTTGACATCCGCTCTAGGCACAGCACAGCTTCAGGCCCAGACGAGGAGACGTCACTGATTCAGTCTACAAGAATGTTGCAGGATCCCACGGGCAGGCTTCGTATGCAGCCCCTCGGTCTTTTCCCGATCCAGAACGCTGACGACGAACAACAGTGTACGTTGGAGACTCGGCCTCGTTGGCCTATCTTCAACTTATCCGGATGATTGTGGAGGCTAGCACTGGTCCAAGCGACTTTACCTTGGACCCCAGCCGTCACAAAATCATGGAAGCCACAATAGCCATGCCAGCGAACATACGGCCCCCGCACATCTTGCCCGACAGAGAAACGGCCGATGCTCTAGTGGATTCGTTCTTCACAAACGTACGGACCCGTTCCTTTGCGAAGACGACCGCAACTAACATCCACAGACGCACGGCTTGATCGAGATTTTCAACCGACCGGCCTTCGAGAAATCCCTGGACGCTTGTTATTCGGATCCTCTCGCTGCCCAGTCATCCTTCCTCTGCCTTCTGTACCTGACTTTTGCAATTGGCATGGCACTGGCTACGCCTCTTCCTAACAGCAAAGCGGACGCCATCTTCAAGAAGCTCCGGTCAGATGAATTCGATCGGGCGGAGCTCTTCTTCAGGAGCGCAAAGGCTCTTGGTGATCCTATATCGGGCTTCGAAGATGCCGACTTTTGGTCCGTGCAGGCACTGTCGCTGATGGCAGTTTACATGCTTGCCGTGTCCAAGCGCAACGCGGCTTATGCCTATTTCGGTGAGGCTCGAACCTGTCAACTGCCGCGAGGTCTGTGGCGTCTAACGTTTTGAACTACAGGGATGGCCGTCCGGTCTGGCTTCGCCCTTGGCTTGCACCGAGTCCACGAAAATCACTTCATTTTTAAGAGTGACGAGATCAGGCTGCGTCGGAACCTCTGGAGGAGTCTATTCGTGCTGGACCGGTTCCTTGCTGCTTCCCTCGGCCGCCCCGTTGCGATCGACGAGGAGGAATGCTCCAGCGATGCCCTTTTGGTGTTTGAGAAGACGCCCGCGGGCGAGTTGCACCAGGTCAAGAACCCGCACGACGGTCTCGACGCGGCCGTCCGCTCTTGTCGCATCATCGGCCAACTCTTGAAAAAGATCTACGCCCGTCGCCGCATTTCGGTGCGCCTAACATCAGAGATTTGGGAGCAGTGTAGTGCGTGGCATTCGTCACTTAGCCCCGAACTCAGTTCGAGGCGAGTAGCTGCCGATCCGAGCAGTCCCGCTCAAGGCATTGCTGCTCTCCACGTCAATCTTCTCTACTGCCACTCCATCATCTTGCTGACGCGGCCGTTTTTCATTTGCTTCCTAAGTAAGGTCCACAACGAGCGGAATAACTTGTCGCTGCCAGTTCCCCGCTGGATCAACCGCATGTCGAAATACTGCGAGGCCTGCCTGAGCGCAGCCAACCAGACCATTATTCTCGTGCAGAGGGCATTCGAGAGCAACTATTTACCCCAGCGCAATCCTTTCGTCCTGTACGTCGCCCCTGCCACCGTGATCAGAGATGGAAATCACTGACCGGCCACAGTTACTTCCTCTTCGCCGCCTCCCTTATCGTCCTGAGCAACGAGTTCGCGGCCCTGTATCCCAATCCGACCTACGGAACCTCGATATCCAACACCATCTCCATCATGAACTACTGCGCCACCAGCGACCCGCAAGCCAACAGGCTACTCTTCATCCTCAACTCGTTCCGCAACGTCGTCTACGAGCTGCGACAGAAGAAGCCCGAGCAGCACGCCATGCCTGCTCCTCAGCAGATGTCCCCCACGTCAGTCCAAGACCCCATCAGCAGCCTCTTCAAGCCGTCGGCTATCTCGCGAAAGAACTCTTTTGCCACCAACACCACCGCAGCCAAGGCGATGGCCCCGCCGCCGCTGTCGATGAAGACGGAGCACAGCTTCTCCTCGGCGGCCGGCCCGTCGGCCGGCGTTTCCCCGGCCGGAAGCACGCCGGGCATGTCGCACTCCGGAGGAGACCTGAGCGCGAGGCTGGGCGCCGACTCCGACATGGGCGACGGAGAGCTGGAGTTCGATCAGATGTGGGCGTTTGGCGGGTCCATCGCGCCGGGCGCCAATGCGGCGGCGCCACCCCCAGCGGCGCCGGGACCGGTGGCCCCGGCCCACGGGTATCCCGTCCAGGGCCAGGGGCCGCGGTTCCAGGGGTACCCGAACTTCGTGGTGCCGCAAGGTCCCAACGGAGCCCCTGGTCCCCCACCCGGCGCCGGGGGATACGTGGCCGCTCCGAACGTGCCGATGTACGTTCCGGCAGAGTACTCATAGGCAGCGGGGTGGCTTTTGATGTTTCTTTTCTCTCTCACGATGGAAGGTTTGCAGTTGGATTTTCAACAAACAACGCTTTAGAACGGAAATTAACGAACGTGTTTTTTTTGGCTTCAACCGCGGCCGTGGTGCCCTACGTTGGCGGGAGAAAGATACCCAGTAGGAAGGTAGGTCAGAGAGGAAGGCGAAAAACTGCATTCATTGTACGGGAAGCAGGCGGGGAAGGAAAGAGAAGGTCTGTACCGTGTCTCAGGGCACATTGTATCTGTAGAGAGCGAGGGGCCTGCTCGATTCGGGGAGCAGAGCCCACGAGAGCCGGTCACGGGGAAACCGGAGTTGCAGAGAGACGGAATCGGGAGACAATGCCAAGCAACAAAGTAGGCTTCGGATGGGATTGGATAGGACTTTCAGAAAGCCAAACCCACAATACAAAAAGAAATTCAAACACAGCATGATCGATACGCAAATTTATTGGGTTAAGGTATTTCATGAATTCGTCATTCGTTGTCTAGGGTGGAAAAGAACACGGGCACCGCTACGATTATCCAACCGTCCAATCAAAACACCTAGATTTCTTCCTCTTAGGGAGAAAAATCACCTGCAAAAACCTACCATCTTGGATGTGTTACGCAGGGGACAGAACAAAGTCGTATTCCAAGGTCCATGCCGCCTTGTGGTCGGAGTCGGACGGCTTGTATTCGACAACCAAGTCCTTCTTCACCGCAAATACGGAGTCGTTCTCGAGGTACTTGTCTGTGCTGTCGAACAGCTGCGTCGTCAGTGGCCTGTAGCCGTCGGCCGAGACGATGAAGTGCGTGTGCGCGGGGCGGTATGGGTGTCTGTCGAGGAGCTTGAGGATCTTGCCGCCGGGCCCGTCATCGGGCACGGGGTAGGCAACGGGCTTTAAGCAGTACAGCGAGTACCTCCCCTCTTCGTCGGTTCGGAAACGGCCGCGGAGGTCCATGTCCGGCTGGTCGGCGTCTTGCTGCTCGTACATGCCGTTCGGGGCGGTGTGCCAGAGGTCGACGATAGCGCCGGGTACGGGCCGGCCGTTCGGGTCGAGCACGCGGCCGGAGAGGTGGGTCGAGGCCTTTTTGTACTCTGGGGATTCGATGGACGAGACGATGGAGCTGCCATTGGGAAGGACAGGGGCGTTGTGGCGGTAGAAAGGGCCGAGGATGGCAGACGAGGTCGGGTTGTGCTCGAGGGAGGTGGTGGTGTTCAGCTGGAGCTGCTTGGAAGTAATTTCGTCGACGAGGGACTCGAGGCCGAGGATGTCGCAGACAAGTTGGGTTTCGTTACGGGCATCGTTGGACATTTGGCCAGCTTCGTTGATCTGGTGACGACTGCCAGTCAGCCATCGTGGTTCGACACCACGCATAAAAGGAAACGGGAGTTGGGGAGACGGACTATCTGCACGCCGGCCATCCACTCGGCGACGGTGAGGTCAACTTCTCTCGCAAAGTCGTGGAGGTGTCTCAGCAAGCTGGGCATGATCTGGGCCAGACGCGGGTTGGCATTTGGCCCGGTGGCGGCGATGACCTTGGCCGTGAAGTCCGGGTCGTAAAGAGCCTTGGCGGCCGGCGCCGACCCATTCGTCTTCGAACCGTTCTGTTCTGCCATCATGGCTTGTATAGGTATGCAATTGGGTTCAGGAGAAGCTGGGATTTTCGATGTGCTCGGCCGGTTTGCCGGAGCTCGAGAGTGGAGATGGTTCGTCGGATGAGTCGAAACCTTAAATACACAATCGACTTCGTATGGATACGAGAAAGGATAAAATGTAATGAAGTTCAGAAGTGCGTAGGTGGAGAGGAAACCTTCTCAGCCTAAAGGTCAAGCTCTGCGTTGTCCCTTGTGGATGAGATGAGAAAATAGCAGTATCTCGTGAGACGGGATGCAATGTTGGTTGAAGGAGGAAAACACCAACCGAGTCAGCCTTTGAGATCAAAGTTCACCAGGAGGAGAAGCTTGGCCAAAGAGGGCAGCACCGGGGTTGCAGGCCGTTGATAGGCCGGGAGCGGCTTCCTCGGCGTCCTCGCTATTGTAGAGGGGTGATATTTCCAACTGGCTCGTGGCCAAAGTCCGCACGAGAAAGAGCCAGCTGGCACTTGTGATCACTTTCCGAGTCCGAGCCGTCCAAGCGTATCTCGCGGCCGTGGAGAGAGTGTGTCAATTACTCTCCAAGCGCAGCCCTCTGATGGACATGCTGAAGGCTGCAGGATGCCATTAGCAAGGGAAGGGGACGATATCAGGACAGCTTTGCCATTGTCAAAAAAACGTGCGTGTTAGGCCGCACTGGACAACAATAGTACGGCTGCATAACGGCGTTGGAGCTAGATAGGCACCGTGGAAAGTTTGACCAGTCCCGCTGGGGCCAGAGTCAGCAACAGACAGGTCCATGTCTGTCTGAGTGAGCCCTCAAAAAGTGGCTCGAACCTGGGCCGCTTGGGATGGGGTCGACGAGGGAGAAGCTAGGGCAGGGTCTTGTTGCTGGCAGCAATGCCTGTGCGGTGCATTAGCTTGCAGCAGTCATTGCCCGGCGAACTCGTTGTCTCTGCAATGGAAAAAGATTCATGGACCGCCAAGAACAGTTTGCTACGGCCACTCCGCAGTGGAGAGAGTCAGGCCGAGGAGGAACTTTGGTGGGTAGGTAGCCTCGTAGGCGGTATGGAGTACAGCGAACAACTCGACGAGACGCAGGCAACCTGGTCATTTCCGTCCAGCCGCCTCAAATTGCGATGATCTAAACCCTCGGGCTGAGTGGGCACGCGAGCGGCACGTTGTTGTGTCGTCCCCGGCGCGGCGGCTGGGCCTGGCCTTGGGGGCGGCGCCGGATGCAAATGCAGTGCGACGCCTTCGACGTCGGAGCGATCTAGGTATGGATATGCTGGGCAAGGGCGCTGCGGAGTATGCAGAAAAAAGCAAAGACGAGCGCGCTGCTGGCCGTTTCCAACCAGTATTTGGTGCGCGGGCTGTCATTTGTCTTAGATGCTCGCCGTTAGCTTGTTGGTCTCCAATCTCCTGTGGCGTCGCCTCTGGAAGAGGTACGGATTACAGGAGATCAGACATGCTTGACGCGGGCTGGGCAATTGTCCCATCCTATCATTCCATTGCCATTGACAACATGAGATACTAGGTATGTAGGTCCCAGGGCCTGGAGTCGGGGTTCACAAAGCCACCTGCGGCCGATGCCAAATTCCGATAGGTCGTCCGAGACACCGGGATTTTAAATTGCCTGGACGCAGGGCGGTGAAGTCATCCAACGGTGAATCCGTGATCCAGATTGGGCTTGGGCCGATCTGTCTTCGTACGATTTGTGCATACCGGCGTGGGGTCAGGAAGAAGAAACTCTTGACCGTGTTTATGTAAACGAAAAAGATTCTAGAAGGAGGGATCAAGGGGTTGGACAAGATGGTTGGTGGCGCAAAAGGAAAAAGAAAGGAGCAGCGACGATCATGCAAGGCATGTTGGAGTAGTGTAAACGCGTCGTTCCTTGCGTGCGTGCTTGCCTGCCGCTTCTGGCTTCTGGCCCCCAACTGCCTGCATGTGCATCCAACCATCAATTCCTCTCGTCGGTGAATGATGGGTGTCTTCGGACAATGGGAAACGAGAAATCACCGAACTGTTCCATCTCGCCACTGCCGCAGTCCACTGACTCCGACTTGGGTTGCAGTTGCGTTGGTTGTGGCTCCAGTGGGTTGAACCTAAAGAGAGTTGGTTGTCGTACCCGAACTTTCACTTCGAATCCAAGTAGAAAGGTAAAGGCTACAAACTATGTAGTATCACTTACAATGTATTCGTTCAACTCGCATTCGAAATTTCGAATAATTCAGAGAAACTCAGAACGAGCACCTAGAGTCCTCCACAACCCAGCAGATTGCGGGCCCCATCTACCGGTCCCGTTCCGACCTGAACAATGGAGACTCGACAGGAGCCAGTTGCTCCCATCCACGCAATCAAGTCAATGGCTCCGAGCGGCTCCTCTTGTGCCCCTCTTCACCCGTGGATTCCAAGACCCAAAATCCGTCGCCTCCATTGTCCAAATGCAGCGTCCCCCTCGCCCGGCCGGCATTTCACCGCCAGGGGACTCTCTCATTCCACACCCGCTGATTGCCATTGTGGATTTCCATCAACAACACAGTTCAGGGGGGCGAGCTTCGTTCAGTACTTCCCATGGCAATGTCAGTATCTCCCATTTCTAGAATCCATATGACTGACTCGTCCTCCTTGTGAGCGTCTACACTAACCTCACCGAGGTTGGACATGACAGTCGCTGACACACGCATCACACAAGGGCACAGACATTTGACAACATTCGCCCTGACTCCCTCACTAGTGTATCTACACTAGTGTGTGTGTTTCGAGCCCCGACGCGGACACCCGTCTCCGGTATTCGGGCCGTGCTGAGGCGATGTGGAGGACTTTGGTTTTAGCCTGCTCACGGCCAACGGAAACAGTTTTGTTCTACTGCACATCTGCAAGCTCCATTCTTTTTTTCAAGCGTGCTATTTGAAGTTTCACAGTGTTCTTGACAGGAATGGAGAGCTCCTGTGGCCCGTGGGCCGTGCAGTGTGGCCGACCACAAAAAAGGCCCCACTGCCGACGCGCCCCCACAACCCCGGAGGCCCCGGCCGTTTTCCTGGCCGCCCCCCGAACCGTTACATGGCGCGGCGGAGACCTCCGCATCTGCGCCGAGACTCGCCCGCCGTTAGGTTATCGACACGCTGCAAGTTCGCTCTCCAATCCCAGCCCCCTGAAAATAGAACGAACAATCGATACTATCGCGGAACCGCTCGTGAGTAGACGAGGCCTCCTCTCCCATCGGCATTCGAGTAAAAATCTACCAAACAAAACGCTTCTATTAGTGCAATCGCTGGCCCACACAAACACACAATTGCGAAGTCCCACTTGTCCCCGATGTGACGTTCTTAGTTTCGGGTGCCGCTACAACGCTGCTAGTTTCACAAAACTGTTTGCGTGGGGTCTTCCAGATCTGCAAACCTCTCGGTGGGTGTTTTCTCTTCCTTCGCCCTCTGTTCTCGGTGTTGGTATGCCGAGACTACATTGCCGAGGTTGAGATGCCAACCCTGCAGGCATTGAATTTAATGCGAATACTAGTATCCGCGTTAGCTTCCTGGACCTCCCCTTCCCCCCTGCTGACGATCACTAAACACCGTTCCTAGTAGATTTGGCCGGCTGGCTTGTCAGTCCTGACAAAGACTTTGGAGCCGCCATCACTGCGATGTTTCTCTGAGGGTGGTACGATTCTGTACCAGGGCGCGGGCTGGGCGTGCGGCACGGGTGATCCTTTGCGATGTGGCGGAGGCGGAGAATCACCCAGTCTGCCTTGCGCCTCTCTGCGGGAAAGAGAGCATGCCATCTGTATCTGGGGTCCAGGGGCTCCAGTTGTATGCTGTTCATGAAGGCTAGTGGTCTGATGCAATTCGTTCGAACGGGCACACCATTGTAAGATCAAAGACGGAGAAAGAGAGTTACACAGAAACAACCAGTAAAGATTAGACTCAAATGTCGACGTAGCGCGGCTAGGTACAAAGTATACACAATAATTGAAGCAGCCTAGTATCATGGTGACCAGCCATCTATCCTGTCTCAAGATCTCAACCTGCTGTTTCTTCCACCCATCCTTGTTGTCCTTATATAATAAAAGTTGTTTCACTTAAACCGACACCGTTGCGCCGAGACACACTGTACGCTTCCGCTACCATGATTTTGGTCCAAACTTCTCTCCCGGAGCAGGTACGGACTGAACGGCCGTTCCCTGGGCATCCATTGTCGCGGTGACGATGTCGTTGCCCCACCACTTGGGCGGGTCGATCTTGTTGAGCGTGAAAGCCAGGAAGATGACCAACGTGGCGAGCGCCAAGCCCAGGTCAAGACCGGACGAGGTGAGGTAGTTGAGACGTGACCACCAGCCAAAGTGCTTTTTGCGGATGTGGTGCTGGAAGATGTATCCCACAATGCCCCAGCTGAGGTAGTTGAGCGGCGTCGCGGGCGGGATAGCACCGGCACCGCCGAAGATGACAGGAGCCATCAGGTACTTGATGGGTGACTTGGGCCACTTCAGAGCAGCGAAGTAGAAGATGACCGGTACGATCGCGCCCAGGCCGAAGAAGATGAAGAGACCAGAGTACACCTGGCCAGGGGAGAACATGCGGGCGGGACCGATGAGACCCCAGATGACAGAGGCAGCGAAGAAGACTCGGCCACCTGGGCAGCTGAACTTGTTCTCCTGATGAGGCGTGCAGACATCCGGAATGTTCTTCAGGGCGGCGTTTAGGACCGCGATCTGGATGAAGCAGGAGAAGGTAGTTGCCACAACCTGGCACATGAACATGGTCCGAGGCGGAATCTTCATGTAGTGTCCAAACTTCAGGTCAGAGACGAAGCTGAGAGACTGCGACATCGTGATGTATCCAAACGTCTTGAAGCTGTGAAGGGGTCAGCATCAGGTGGGCTTCATTGGAGGGAGCATCACTTACATCATCAAGGCCAGGGGCCGACCAGGTTGGATGTATCCGTACACAAACTCCGTGAGCACATTCAGACCGATCTGATTGTTGGTGACGGCCTGAATAATGCCAATGGGAAGCGAGAAGCCGAACGAAATGGCGACGGCGAGCAGGAACGCCCACCATGTCAGGTTGGTCGGGTATGCGAGGACGGTAACAAAGCCGAGGCCGAGCATCTGTTTTACGTGAGCGAATGTTTAGAAAATAGTTGCAAACGGTACTCACAATCGCGAACAATCCCATGTACCACCAAGTGGGCGCCTCCTTGTACTTCTTCATCAACTTCATGTGGATGTCGGGCTTCTCCTTGCTGCTGTTGCGGTATTGGGCCCAAATCTGTTTTCCGTTGTGAAGGTACGTGTACACGATGAGCGACGCGATGGCAGCGAATGATAGCCCGTACGACATGGCGAACGTGGTGCTGATGAAGAGTGGCGAATAGCTCTTGTAAGCCTCCTCATTCAGTGTCAGCTGAGGGGTAAGGATGCGGGTGGTGTTGTACGGCTTTCCTGTATTGTCGTAGGTGCCCGAATCGCTCATGGGCAGGAACTGGGCGTACCAGACCCCGGTGTAGTGGAAGACGGAACACCCGATGAGGAAGAAGGTGACAACACCGATGAGGGTGTTGGCAATAGCGTGCCACGGCGGAATGAGCGGCGAGCCAACGAAACCCGAGATCTGGGTCCAGTCTAGTGTCAATGGCAGCAAAGAGAGACCGCTACTACCACCAAACAGCTGATTGATAACGACATTGTTGGGGGCAATCCAAGTAACAAAGGCGAAGATGCTGAGGAACTGGGCGAGAAATCCCGGAATCCAGTAATAGCAGAATGAGGCCAGCACAATGATGGAGAACCATTTGTACCGCGGCATGGAGCCACCAATGAAGCTGGGGTCGGGTCGGTCGTTCTTCTCGTACATGGCGTTCATCAGAGTGACAGAGACCAAGTTTCCGGGCCAGATCATGGCAGCCGGGTAGACTGAATAAGTGGGTTAGCAGGCTTCATCAAATGCTTACACGTAATCGTACGTACCGAGAAACTTTCTCATGATCCCGGCAATTCCATAGCCAAGCGATTGAGTGGATATCGTCAGCAGGAGTTGGAAGAGCATGCCGAAGTCTTGCTTGTAAAACACAAGCTGAGCCAAGATAATATCCGTGGCGTAGGCGACAGAAAATGATACGCCGGCCATGACGACAATGATGGAGTGTTCCTTGATGTTGAAAGGTCCCGGATTCAGACTCCATTTGATGCCAAATGTCTTGAACTGCTTCGTAGGCATCACCTTGGCCCAGCCGTGACCGATGGGCCAGGCGATGATCTGCGCAATAAGAGGGCCGAGACCAATGGAAGGCTGTCGAAGGGAGAACAACGTGTTCATCGAGGCACCGACGGTGACCAGAGCCAGGCCGATCGTCCAGGCTCTAATGGTGTTGCAAGGTAGGTCCTCATCGTAGTTGCGTACGGCAGCTCGGACTTCTGGATACGGTGAATCCTCCTCCTCCTCCCTCTTCATGGCCAACTCGTCGTCCACCTCTCCGGTCGGAGTCGAAGCGGTGTTTCGTTCTCTCGTCTCGTACTCTTCGGGCAGGTTGGGATCTAAGAGAAGTTCATGTTCGGACCCTTGATCATCATCATCATAACCGTGATAGACACTAGACTCACCCCATTGCGAGAGGCGCTCCTTCAAATCCTCGACCGGACTGGCCTGGTCTTGGTATCTCGACGTAGTCGAGTCGGAGGCGGGGTTGATCTCGCGCCCACTGACTTCAACCTCTGCTTCTTTGGAGTCGAACCCGCGATCGCCGTCCACCATCATCGGTCTAGAAGCCGTGCCAGACGACTTGCCGCTAGATGGGTAGGCCATGGTGAAGGTATTCCCAGACTGATTTGGCAGCGAGGGGGTACAATCATCGACGCAAGGTCCCAAACGTCCCAAAAAAGAAGGAGGAAGACAGTGGGTTTCTATATAGGGGAGAGTCTAAAGTGTCTAGGCGGATACGGTTGAGAGACGGGTATTGAGGAACCCGCTACGAGCGCCGATCCCAGACCAACATGAAGCAAACGCTAAATTGACCTTGTGGATGTAGCGAGCAGAGCCTCTGGGCGAGAAGAAGTGCTCTGGAAGGAAACGGTGGCGTGATTGGGCCTGGAGCACTTGGATGTATCAAGCTGCAGGCGCTGAGCAGGAGGACGAGCCCCGTGCTGAGAAGAAACAGGGTGATGCTCGACAGAGAAGGACGGGCGACGAGTGAACCGGGATCAGACTGAGTGGGAGGCGAAAATGGCGACTGGACCAAGGCGACCGAGGGGTGGTGTGGGAGGTGTGATGATCGGACGGTCGATGATGTCGAGAACCAAGTGCAGCGGTGATGGGCGAAGGCATGAAAGAGGCCAGTCTCAAGGAGGTTGTCTGTCCCGACGTTGCGTCAATGCTCGAGCGGCGAAGGTTGGGCGGACGTGATGGCTGTGGCGTTCCTCATAGGACGAAAGACGCAGAATCCAGAGAGGTCCCCGATAAGAAGGGAAACGAATGCGACGCTGAAACCAAGCTGCGGCACAACTCAGCACAGATGCGTGTGGGTGTGGCAAGGTGAAAGCCGAACGCTAGCGTAGAGAGGGATAGAGCCGCAGATTGCGGGGATGATTGAGCCTCCGTCTACCAAGTACGTGCCGCGATGGCCGAGCTGCGATGGGAGACCCTGCAAGGCCGCAAGAGCCAAGTCTGGGGTGTTGCCTTGTGTTCCTGACCCTGACGGACTGTTTCTCTTGGCTCCTTAGCTGGCGATGATAACGACTTGGAATGGCCAGGAACCCGTAGATGTCTTGAAACGTGGCTCGACGGCAACTTGAGATGTCGTCTGCCGGGAGTTCGTTCTATCTGAACGGTATCTTGGAAGGAACGTATGTGGGAAATACACCTGTCCCTGAAAATCCGACGGGTTGAATGCGGATGCCACCCTGCAGTCTCACGGCGAGGACGATAATGCAGCACGTGAGAAGGTTGTATGTCGGCAAAGAAGGTTCGCCGGATCGTGGGGGTAGGTTGAGAGAGGGAGGAAGTAAGAAAGGAAGTGAGTGAGCAACGTGTGTCGTTGCGTGCGTAGCGTTGCGTTGCCTTTGCGGCGCAGAGGCCAGTTCCCCGGTTGCGGTCCAAGACCCCGTTGGCTCCAGCTGGCTCCAGGCCCACGCCCTAGGATCCAGGCCCAGGGATCCAACTGCGGCGGCGTAACGTCAGGTACCACAGATCCCCCGCTTCCCGCTGCAGAGGCCCGTAAGGGTCTACCTACACTACGGCGGCTTATGGCGTCCCGACACTGTGACCGCGGCACGTTAAAGTCCCCAATAATCCGCTATGACAGCCCCTTAGAGCACAGTTCTTGCACTGTCCATGTATCAGATAGGAAGGTCCATTTTTTCTATACCTAGCACGGATAACGTACCTTATCGTGTCGTTATCAATTTGCGCTAAAACCCACTGCATCTGTGCGGCGCAGCAGGAGCGACCCGACCGCGCCGTCGCAGCAGTCTCTAACATTGTTCCGACTTCAATCCTCTCGCTGCCGGCTTGGCCACTCACATTTTTGACACCCTCACACGTCCGGGCCTGACAAGTTTCCGAGCCCTGTTTTCTCTTCGTCTCTTCGAGGACCTCGCCCCATATTCCCCCGCCTTTTCTTTTTGATCCTCCGTCGCTTATCTTCCGACCGTTCCTACATGTCGGTGCGTCTCAGTTAACCACACAGATCACCAGAACACTGGACATGGCCGTATCATGCGACGAGTTGTCGTGACAGGGCTCGGCGCCATCTCGCCTTTCGGTGTTGGCGTGCGCACCGCGTGGAGCCGTCTGCTGGCTGGAGAGTCGGGCATCACCAGCGTGGCTGCATTCGAGCCGCAGCGCCATTGGAAAGATCTGACGAGCACCGTTGCCGGGGTAGTTCCCAGTCATGGCCCGGATCAGTGGCGCCCGTCTGACTGGCTCGACGCTACGGAACAACGTCGCATGTCGAGATTCGCCCAGTATGCCGTGGCCTGTGCGGACATGGCAATGAGCGATGCCGGCTGGAAGCCCCAGAGCCAAGAAGACCTGGAGGCCACGGGCGTCTGTATGGGCAGCGGCATTGGCAACCTCGAAGAGATTTACGAGACGAGCTTGGCATTCAACCAGCAAGTGAGATCTTGAGCCACAGGTGATCGACAAGCAAGGAGCCAAGCTAAAGTCTGTTTCTGGTAGGGCTACAAGAAGGTTTCGCCGCTGTTCGTCCCCAAAATTCTCATTAACCTGGCCGCTGGCCACGTCTCGATGAAGTATGGCCTGCAAGGACCCAACCATGCCGCCACAACCGCCTGTACCACTGGTGCGCACTCCGTAGGTGACGCGATGCGATTCATTGCCCATGGTGATGCAGACGTCATGGTCGCTGGCGGTACAGAATCGTGCATCCATCCCTTGACCTTTGCCGGTTTCGGGAGGGCAAGGTCCTTGTCCACGGCGTATAACGACAACCCCCACGCGAGCTGTCGTCCGTTCGACCGCGACCGCAATGGTTTCGTAGTCTCGGAGGGCGCGGCAGTCTTGGTCCTGGAGGAACTCGAGCACGCCAAGGCCCGGGGTGCCCGCATCTACGCTGAAGTCAGGGGCTACGGCTGCACCGGCGACGCCCATCACATGACGGCACCGCGAGAAGACGGGCGCGGCGCTTTCCGCGCCATGAAGCTTGCGCTGAAGAACGCGGGAATCCGCCCCGCCGACGTGGACTACATCAACGCTCATGCAACGGGGACGCACGTGGGCGACGTGGCCGAAGCTTCCGCTATTCGAAGCATCATGACCGGCGAGGAGGGACACGCGGCAGAGTCGAAAGTAACCGTCAGTAGCACGAAAGGTGCCGTCGGTCATTTGCTGGGGGCGGCCGGCGCAATCGAAGCCCTGTTCGCCGTGCTTTCTGTGGCGGAGGTGAGTTGTGGTTTCGCGGCTGTTGGCCTTCGAGCCCGGAACCTTATCTTTCCCAGCCTTTGGCCTAACGAACGTGTCGCTGACTCTGACAAAGGATATTGTGCCACCCACTCTGAATCTTGAAAACCCAGACGTCGGAGGATCCATGAATCTGGTACCTCTCAAGGCACAGGCGAAACAGGTCAACGTTGCCATGTCCAACAGTTTCGGGTTCGGAGGGACGAATGCGTCGCTGGTTGTTTCTAAAGTTCGTTAGTATGGGACTGCTAGCCATCGGACCAAGCAGCCTAGCCATCGGACCCAGAGAACAACCATGCTACGAGACGGCTCTGTCCGCCTCGTCGCGTGCACTCTGCCATTATGCTTAGACTCTGCGTCTAAAGCGCGTCCAGGAGATGAGCCGAAGTCTTTCGTCGTCAGCCTCGGTGTATCATTGGATCGTACGGACCTTGTAATATATGTAAACTTCAAAATTGCCGATAAGCGCAAACACAAGCGCACCAATGTCTCGAATGGCGCCAACTTTATTGCTACGTGAACTCTTAGTGGCTCAGAAGCCTGGCTACACGATAACGAACTGCGAAGTCCGGACTCCATCAGCTGCTCTGGGTTGAACCATAGTTCTCCGGTTCCTAACCTTGAAATTCCGACCTCATCAGAGCTTTGAAGAATTTTTTCCCCCATCAATATCAGCCAAACTGTGGCGTGCCGAAGAAGTAGCGCTGATAGGCACTTCAGCATCGAATCCATGATGGTGGGTTCGCGTACCGTGTGGAGTTCGGTGGTAGTGACACTGTTTGCGGATACCGCACGGACGCGGCAAGGATAACCCGAAGTTCCGCCGGGCTGGCACGCCGCAAGCTCCAAATTTCCAATTCGATGTGTTCGTGAACTTTTTTGGATGACGTTCAGACTCGAGCCTCCGGATTTCGGGCCCGAGCTGGAAGAAAAGTTCCACCACAATCCCGCCGACGACCCCGGCCACGATCACGACCACCTGTTCCCTTCCGTTCAACCCAGGCACTGCTTTGCGTTGAGAAGACAAACCGCAACTCAGCAACAATGGCCTGCCAAACGTGCCGCTATCAAGCCCGGCTCCTCGCTCGGAGCCTGCGAGCAACCGCGGATCTTTCCAGCAGTGCCGCGGCCCCCTGGAGCCCGGTCACCGCGACGGCAGCTCGCCGTGCGGCTGTAGCTTCACCACAGGCGACGGCCGCCCCGACGACACCCGCCGGGAGGAGATACTTCAGCCAGTCGGCCGCCCGGCGCAATGGACCGGCGAGCTCGACGAACTTCAAGCAGGCCGTGAGGGCCGGCATGCTCGCCGCGGCGCCCAAGACCATGGCCGCGTCCCTGACGACATCCCGACTCGAGGCGCTGTACGGCGTCTGCGCGAAGCCCGCGCTCTACAAGATCTTGGAGCAGGACCGACACAACGAGACGGTCCGGCTGACGGTGGACGGCGAGGAGGTCGGCGAGCCTCTGGGACCCTGGCTTGAACGTGAGTTACCCTCAGCCCGTTGTTTTTTTTCTCGCAGAACCTCGTTACGCAAGACTGACACTTTTCCCCTTCCACAGTCCTCGACCTCCCCCCCTCGTTCAGCTCCTGGTCCCAGACCACCATGCTGCACATGTACATCATCCTCGCGCGGCTGCGGTGCCTGGAGCGCGACGCGGCGCAGGCCCTGCAGCACCAGTTCATCGACCAGTTCTTCTTCGACTGCGAGCGCATGATGCACCTGAACCACGGCATGACGTCCTCGGCGCTGCGCCAGCGCTACCTCAAGGAGATCTTCGTCCAGTGGCGCGGGCTCATCGCCGCCTACGACGAGGGCGTCGTCAAGGACGACCGCGTCCTCGGCGCCGCCGTCTGGCGCAACCTGTTCAAGTCGCGCGAGGAGGCCGACATGCGCGAGGTCGCCGCCGTCGTCGCCTGGATCCGCGCCACGCTGCGCGACTTCGAGGCCGGCGCCGTCGAGGACCTGCTCATCGACCCGCGCGGCATCTTCAAGCGCGATCTGGCCGACATGTTCAAGCTCGTCGACGCCTTCACGCCCCAGCTCAAGAGCGAGTTTGAGGGATTGGGCGCCACGGCGGAGGAGATGCCGCCGCCGGAGCCCGTGGCCGAGAGCCAGGACGGCGCCGTTGCCGAGGAGGCTGCTGAGGCCGCTGGAGAGGAAGCGGCTGCTAAGGCTCCTGCGTCGTAAAAAGGTGTCTTCATTTGTAGAAAAGAAAAAAGAAATCGCATTGGCTGGCATTGTACGCTTCTTGACCGAGGAATACGATACGCTTTGTAATTATGTACAACCATCGAGGGCATCAAGTAGAGAGACATGGCAGTCATTCATGAAAGGGCGGGGGAAGGGAACAAAAAAAAGGAAAGCTCTGTAACTGTAGTCTCATTTTTTTTCTGTCTCTTCTAAACCAAGAAACCCATCTCTCAAGCCTTCTTCTCCCACATCTGGAACTCGTACCTCGTCCCGTTCTCCTCAATTTCGCCCGCCTCAACCTCCTCGCCCACCCACGCGTCCAGCCCCCCCTTCTCCTTCCGCTCCCAGCCCGGGGCCGTGCCGAGCTCGAGCGGGAAGAAGGCGTCGCACTCAAACCCCCCCAGCACCCTCGTGAGCAGCACGCGCCTCGCCTCAGCCAGCTCCAGCGCCGCGGCGTAAATCTGCGCGCCGCCGATGACAAAAACCTTGCCCACGTCCGAGGCGCCCTCGCGGCTCCGCAGGAACGCGAGCGCCTGCTCCAGCGAGCCGACCTTGACCGGCTCCTTTTCGAAATCCACCGCCTGCGGGGACGAGGGGTCCCAGGCCGGGTGCGAGCGGCTGATGACGATGTTGACGCGGCCCTTGAGCGGGCGGAAGCGCGGGGGGATGCTGTCCCACGTCTTGCGGCCCATGATCACCGCGTTCTTGGCGTTGGAGGGGGCCTGTGGCAGGGGTTAGTCGGATGGGCAGTATTTATCGGGTTTGCTGTTCTTGTTTACCTGAGATGGGAGCCTCTTGGTTACACGTGCAAAGTAGGCCATCTCCTTCTTCAACCCGGTCCAGGGGAGGCCGCCCTTGGCACCGATGCCCATGTTGCGCGTGGCCGCGACGATGAGTGTCAGTTCGTGGCTCATGGTTGCGAGGCTGCCTTTTTTTTTTCAAAATATCCTTTCGGGTAGGAATCTAATTCGAAACGAAAGAATAATAACGTAGAGCCAGTGGTTTCGCCCGGGTCGCAGGTGGCTTTCCTATTCGAAAATGTAGCAGGCCGTGTAAACGTGGGGTGTGGTTCATTCTGAGTTTTGCGGGACGCGATGAGGACCGAAATGGCTTGCTTCGTGCGAGCGATTGGTCAATTCCCCGACGCACCCGCATCGAATCGGGTTCATATCCAGAGGCAGCTCGCACAACGCAGCACCTGCGTTTGACATCGCAGACATGAAATCATCCTCGAATGCGTGCCAGTGTCTTATTTGCGAATGGGGCTGGATTTGGAAACCCATATTTTCCCCTCCACAGTTGATTTTGTTGTTTGGGGAACGAGGACCTACTGAATCTCTCGTATCATGTTACTGCTTCGTGCGCACTATCAAAACCCCGTCAACCGAGAGCATTTCAAGTGTGTCTCGAACCAAACGGTATTAATGAATCAATTGAAACTCCAAGTGTGTTCGTAGGTGGTATATAAAAGTGACCAGCAATGCCACCCGTAATACGCCTGGCCCTTAACTGACCGATGCGCCATAACTCCAATTGATGTTCCGCCACGAAAGCCAATGCCTTATTTACTAGCATTACGTGTGTTGTTGTGTAAGTTTGCCCATTCTCTCCACACTCATCGCAATTCCACCGAAGGGAAGTAACGCGGTCCTGCGAACCCCTTGGTGAGAACTGCCTGGATATCGATATTGCTGCCGGATGCCCGGCTGCTGCTCCACATCTTCAGGAGGATGAATCTCCCAGATACCGGAGGATCGAAGCGGATAGTACATTTGCTCTTGTCCTTCTCGATGAAGAATTTTGCATGGGGTGCCATCAGGTCACCACCCACGGCTCGAACAGCCGCCTGCGTCGCCATCTGTGTCGCCTCGACAGCCTCCGCAAGAGACATTTCTGATGTATCCCGATGTCTGCTGGTGAAAGAATAGTCGTCGAAGCCGTACTCGTCGGCCGCAAACGGGTTTGCTTCGTCGCTGCTTTCACTCTCAAACGGGAGAGAACCGATTCTGTCGGGTGCTCTGCGATTGATGGAGATTCTGGGGGTGTCTTCATCGTCCGGTTCCTCGTAGCTGCATTCGGTGGTAATGTTGAACGGCGGCAGCTGAGTAGTGAACTCTGGCGGAATCTGCGCTGTTCGTTGCTCGTTCTCGTCGTCATCACCACCCAGGTTGTAGAGCCGCCTCTCCCGAGTGTGTGTTCTCGTGACTGTCGTCCCATCTTCATGATGCCGAATGGAGATGATGGGGGCCAGTGCTCTCGTGGAAGGCCCTCGAGTGGACCTTGGCGGAGCATACTTTATCTCATATGCTGCCGTCCTTGACAAAACCTCGTCTTGGTTCATGGAAACAAAGACCATTCCCTCTCGAACCCTGGAAAGCGTCAGTTGAGAACTTGTCTCTGAGCCAAGCTCACTTACGGTGATGAGTAGTTGGAGGCCGGCGCCTTGATCACAAGCTCTTTCAAACTGAAGGCCGTCGCGCCTTGGTGTCTGAGGATAATGTTGCAACGGCTAGACTGCGTGCAGTAGACAGTCTTGTCGTCTCTCAGTATGTTATCGTAGGCATAAGAGTGCTTGTTGTCGAATAGACCCCCGTCACAACTGAGAATTTCCATCTTGAGCTGGCCAGGCTCGACCTGTCCGTACCGTCCATACCGAAAGCCCCTAAAGCTCTGCGCAGCTCGCTCAGAATCGAGCTTTCTCCTCTTGACCCGCCGATTATCCTCAGGGTGGTCGTCGTTAGGCATGGGTGATAGGTTGGGAGGCGATACGTTGGGGGGCATTCTGGGAGGCGAAAATGGCGAAGAGCTGTATCGTGTCCTACGATTCCACAAGGCCCTGACTGCCTCTAA
This sequence comes from Colletotrichum musicola, assembly GCA_014235935.1. NCBI lineage: Eukaryota > Fungi > Ascomycota > Sordariomycetes > Glomerellales > Glomerellaceae > Colletotrichum > Colletotrichum musicola. The sequence goes on from WIGM01000199.1 coordinate 57,888, forward strand.
ACTGTCCTGCGTGCCGTCGAGCCGCTGGCGTCCGGACAGGGATCGGCCAGACCGGTAATCGGTAACTGGTGGTAGTTGTAGGGCCTGACGTCGCGAGTCGTCCTCCTCTCTCTGATCGTTTTGCAGGGTTTCCAGTACGTTCGAGGTGTCTAACATAGGCAACGCTTGACCCCGACCTCGTGATGGGTTCCGATCGATGTCGTCTTGAGCAGACATGAAAGCCGTGAGGCCACTCAGCGTATTGCCAACAAGATTCCCTAGCAGCTCGTCGTATTCGGCCTGAAAGTTTCGATCTGCCATCTGTCGAGCAATATGAAGAAAGCTCTCCGAGTCTTCCCGGGAGCCGTAGGGTTCGGGGTGGCGTCGAGGTGGAAGTGGGGGTTGAAGCCCACGGGTCGTCGGCAAGGGAGGTAGCGGGGGTAGTCTGCGATATACTGCGAAACGCAGGAAGTCGTCTTCGTCTTCGTCTTGTCGCTGAGAATCCTGACTCGGGCTTGGCCGATGTGACGACATGCTTCGTCGGGGACAATGCAAGGGCCCAGCGACGCAAACGCCAGGGATAGGGATGAATTCCAACGATTTTTTTGAACTCTTGTCGCACGTGCTAGGTGGCGGTAAGATATACGATGTCTTGCAGCGGCTAATCTGAGTAATAACGTAGGTTCGGTAGATGGTATCTTTGGTGATGTGCTCAGGCTGGCAAATGGGTCGAACGTAGGGCAACTGCAGGTTCCGATCGAGTGAAGCTACCTAGCAAAATCGGTTAGGCAGGCCAGAAAACATGGCAGGAGGTGCCTTAAAGCGGACTGGAAGATATTGAGGCTGCAGCGCTCCGAAGGAAGGCGTCGAAAAGGGCGGGATCTCACATGGGAAGTATTTGCAGACGAGGGGCGGTCGGCCAACGACCAGAGGGATCCGTCGTCGGTCGGCTCAAACGGCTGGCTTTGGTTCGAAAGGCTCTCGAGTGAGAGAACCAGCAGTTGTGGAGGAGATCGAGTAATCCGGGGAAATGCTGGCGCGAGAGGGGAACGGTCACAGCAGGTCAAGTTGTGTGTCGTCAGCAGGCCAGTGGAAGGCGGGACTCGGTTGGTCGCTTATGGAAGTTGGACAGACGTCTGAGGTGCTTCGGAATCCAATCCAGCAGCAGGAGAGCAATCGGCATACGGACTGGCGGCCAGTAACAGCGGTGGGATCGCCCTGTTGCACCCGCTAAAAGCACAAAGCCCCTGGCCCTGTCCACCGCGGGGTTCCGTGTTGTAAGAACCAGCCCGTGATGCGAGGAAGGGATAGCGCTGGGAATTGCTAGCAGGTACTTGCAGTTTATATATGGGACAATGGAGCCCGCAGGTACCACTTAAGCGTGGCTCTAGCGCGCTATCCGTGCCACTCCAAAAGGCCTGTGTCGGATCTGCCTGGTCATAACGTTAACAATTTCTCTCTCTTCCGTTTGCTGTAGCTTCCATCTCAGTGAAACCTCCAGACGCCAACCTTGCTTTACGAGTTGAGGCAGTGGTCTTATATCAACATCAGCCCTCTCACTCTTCACCAGCCGACGTGTTTCTTCCTGCTAAATCATCCGGTTATCTGCGACTACGACAACCGCGCTAAGACGAAGCTTGCGATCCGCGGTACGACTCACTGGGCACTCAGCTCAGCTCACTCGACGCGGTTTCACCTTGTCGCCTGCCGCTGTGCTCAAGTGCAGCTTATTACTTCATAGGCCGCCTGCGCGTAGATTCATCCTAACAAGTACCTCGGCGAGTTGACCTTCGGCCCATTCCGTCCGAACGATACGACTTTCACATTCGCATTGCACCTCTTCTCTGCTCAACAGCCTCAATCTCATCTCACTACCAACTCAGCATGGAGGACCAAACGCAAAATCCCCAAGACAACAAGCCGGCTCACGAGGCCGTTGCGCCCAACAGCAATGCCCCGGTTCAAGGCATCTCCATCCCGAGCCATCCCATGCCGAACCCTGCCGACGGCTTCGACATGACGCTCCACGCCGCTCCGATGGATCAGGTCCTTCCCGATGCGCTGCAGGAAGTCATCCCCGGAGGGATGCCCGAGATTCTACCCGGCATGCTGCCTACTGGCGAGATGTTCATGCCCCAGCTGCTGCCATCAGATGCCCAGCAACTGCTCGCCAATGCTGGCGCATTGCCCGGTGTTCCGGCAGAAGCAATGAGCGCAGGTATGGCCGTCTCCTCTGTTTGCCGTTGTGCGATGCGACTAACACCTTCCAGATGAAATTGCGCTCTACGACCGTCAGATCCGCCTCTGGGGCATGAAGGCTCAAGAAAAGATCCGCAACGCCAACATCCTCATCATCACCATGAAGGCCCTCGCAAACGAGATCGCCAAGAACCTCGTCCTTGCCGGCATCGGCTCGCTGACCATCCTCGACGGCGCCACCGTCTCTGAGTCAGACCTGGGCTCGCAATTCTTCCTCTCCGAGGAGGCGAACCACGTCGGCCAGAACCGCGCGCAGGCCGCCGCCGTCGCGATCCAGAAGCTCAACCCGCGCGTCAAGGTTCACGTCGACGCCGAAGGCATCAAGTCCAAGGGCACGAGCTACTTCTCCGGCTTCGACATCGTCATCGCGACGGACCTCGACCCGGACTCCCTCAACATCATCAACACCGCCACCCGCCTGCACCAGAAGGCCTTTTACGCCGCCGGCACCCACGGCATGTACGGCTTCATCTTCTCCGACCTGATCGAGCACGACTACGTCATCGAGAGGGAGCTCGGCAACGTCGCCACGAAGCTGCAGCCTGAGACCAGGACCCGGAGCGTCGTGGCCGTGAACACCAAGAAGGAGGGCGGCAAGACCATCGAGATGGTCACCAAGCGCGAACTCTACTCGACATGGTACCTTGCTAGTGACGGTGCCACGTTGCCAGAGGAGTACGCGAAGAGTGTGCGTCGCAGGAAGGCCGTTAGCCCCGCCCTGTCCTGCCTGCGAGCGCTGTGGGATTTCCAGGTGCTCAACGGCGGCCGGCTGCCCAGCCACACCAAGGACGACCTGGGCCTCTTCACCAAGCTCGCGACCGCCAAGCACGCCCAGCTTGGCCTCCCCTCCGAGACCCTGCGATCCGAGACCCTGCGCAGCTTCCTGCAGAACATCGGCAGCGAGATGGCACCGGTCACCGCCATCCTCGGAGGACAGCTCGCCCAGGACGTCATCAACGTCCTGGGCCAGACGCAGCAGCCGATCCAGAACATGGTGGTCTTCGACGGCAACAGCATGGAGTCTCCCGTGTACCCGCTGCATCCCGTCGGCGAGCTGGGCCGCGGCCTGCTCTCCCTCGCCGCGCCGGGCGGTCTCATGCCGAACGGCGCGGGCATGGTCACCCCCGACCCGGGCATGATGATGAACATGGACGGCACGGTGGGCTTTACCAACCCCATCATGACTCAGTAAGGCGAGAAAGTGGCCTCGGGGTCTTACGACGTGACGTGGTGGCAGATGCTACCGCCTGCTTCCGCATCTAGTGTGTACAACAATATGCGTGCGAGGAGTTGAGATACAAGGCCTTCCCCCCTCGCCTGCCTTTTGCCGGCGCAGGAGAGGAAAATTAAAAAAGAGGTGGCCTGGATACATGTAATATTAGCTACTCTGTAATCGACAAAAAGTCGCTACTGCTTTCATTCACGGCCAGTGATGTCATCATGCCTGACACGCATGTGTAGTGTACCATCCCAAACACACCGTTTGGTTTGTCCGCGTGTTGCACACTAATCGTCCGATACCGAACGCTGTCACAGGAGAACACAGGAACATGGGCTGCCTGCGGTGATGCGCAATGGTGTTCTCGCGGCGAGGCACCTCTAGATTCAGCGGAATTTGCCCTCCCGTTATGAGCACCGGTCACTTATCACCTGACACGCGTTTTTCTCAGTTGCTAGTTTTCCGGCATTAGCTTCTCTTCCTACGTGGCAAGCATCGTAACTGTCTTGCCGTGGGTGCTCTTTCCGTCTGAATACTGAGGAATCTAAATATTCCCAAAAGGGGAGGAAGAGGCATGCATGGTTTGGCTGGTAAAATTGATGAGCACAAGGCAAGAAAATCTCTTGAAATTCTCAAAGCGGCGATAGTAGACGCATCGCCGACTCGACAGAAGGCCGAGGCTGGGAAATTTACTCCCGTTTCTCTCGAATATCCATCTACCTGCCCAGCATATCCCGTTTTCTGCAAAAACTCATCCACCGCGGTGGCTTATTCCCTGGCACTGACCGAGGCTCTCTCAGTGGGCCGTGTCAACATGGAAATGAACATGTCCGTAGCCAAAATCTCTCAGTTTCCGCCCATGTAGCTCCATTGACTTCGAGATGGCAACCATTCACTTCCTTCTTGGTCATACACCAGCAAGTCTGCGGGCGTCATACATGTAAAATCCAGTGCTTGTAGATAGGGTCGGTCTCCTCGAGTGGCCCAACACAACTCATCCAGAAGCTCTCTGACTTGGACAAGTCAAATTGCACCCGTGATCGTGACCTAAAACTGCTAAGCATCCGAAACCTGAGTACCCCACTCATCACAGAGAACACATCACGTTTCGATGCCATTCGGACTATGCTCACTCGTTGTATTCATTATCATGCCAGTCCTATAG
>WIGM01000200.1:0-62207 GCA_014235935.1 Colletotrichum musicola
GCGGTGCAGCACTCGACGGCCTTGACGCATCTGGGGTCGCTCAGCGGCAGATTGGCCACGTTGGGGTCGCATTGCATACTTTCCATGTCCATTTCGAAGATTCTAAGAGGAATGGAGGGCCGTGAGAGGTTGGTATTGGCGCGGAAGGTGTGAAGGATCGATAGAACGGACACCTCCGAAGGGACCAAGTTGAACCACACCCCGGTTATAAAGCTTGGCAAAGATGGCCACGCAGCAAACGCATGCGAAGATATGGTAGCCATAAACTTCCGGGGAAGTGGTATTGGTAGGTCACAACTAGCTCTCACGCTACATGTTGGTTGCTGCCGACCGTCGATAATGTGCGCAAACATGCTCATAGTGCCGCGGCAATACACGAATCGAGACGCGGTTTAAGCCAGCATTCCCATGCGCCCGTTCCGTCGGGGCGGTTCTTTTGCTTAGAGCACCTGAACTGCCTCTATTAACACCGGGTCCCCGCTACCGTTCTACCTGCATGGTCTAGACTTGATTGGTATCAAGTGTCTTGCATGAGGGCGTAAGAGCAAGTTACGTGACCACCCTTCTCGACAAGAAGTCATTCTAGATTGCGTTAACCCAATCTCAGAGGAGTAGAAACAATGAGATAATTGTATCTTAGGGTCTCTTATCTTAATTGAGATCTGTCTAGAACTTAATGGGACGATGGGATTCGGGCAAACTCCGACCCCATCACGATTCACCCGCCTCAGCTGCTTTGAAGCAACAATGGGTATGTGCCTGTTGTGCCTTTTCGTCTGAAATATTCCATCGAATACGCTTGGTACAGGAGACCTACCTGAAGCTCGTCTTCACATCTTGGGTACACAGACCTTTCAATTGGCCAAGAGGAACAACTCGCTTATCCCAGTTGATCTGTATATGCTGCATGTCTAGTCCACGCTAGATGGGACCATCAAGTATTTGCTCAAGATGCCAAGAGAGAATATTGGAGCAGTGATGAAATGGCTGCTTTGGGTACCTATACTGCACTGGACTAATGAACCAGAATTTATCGGGGAAACTGGAAACAATATAACCGTGCCTCTTCGCACAAATCTGACACTCACCATGACAACTGCCTTCCATTCCGTTTTCAATCTGCCCATAGTTTTTGATCATCAGAAGTATTATGGACAGCCGAAGCATTTTTGCTGGGGACTCGGAGAAGCAGTTCCATCATTCTTCGTCTTCTTCCCATGCTGGACAGCCGACCGCTGTCGGCTTCCTCCGAGTAGCACAATACGTTTCAACGATTCTTTCACTCGTATTTATCGCGTGCGCCATTGACAGAAACATCTTGATCCCGGGCGTTACCTCAGAGGAGATTGTCAACTGTACCGCCGTGAGTTTTCTTCTCAAAAGAACATCCAGCTGGAGAGCCACCGGAGAAGACGAAGGAACCGAAGAGTTGCTGACTGTTGATCCGTAGACTGTTATCGCCGCCCTCGTTTTACCCTTTCATTGCGTGCGTTCCTACCGCAGGTTGACCGTCTTCGTCCTCGACGGATTGGTAGCGACCTTCCTTTTCGCCACCTTTGTGTTTGGCGTGGTTCAGGCGGGACAGAATAAGGGTGCCTGCTCTGGGCCTGGCAAGATGGGCGTCTGGGACAACACTCGCGGTTGCACGCGGATGAAGATTGCCACGGCCTTCGCTGCCACAAACTTCCTTTCTTTTGCGGTATCGGCTGTCGTAGCTTATCTTGTCGTGAAGGAATGATCGCAAGGGAAGCGGCAAGAAATGGGCTTGAATTTCTGGTGTCAGGGAAGAAGACTCAAAGAAACGCCGGAGGTCTTAGCCTAGGGTGGAATGAAACAAGAAGTTGGGGTCGAGGGCAGTGAAGGCCGGGGATGACATGAGTCTTGACTCCTCCGGGCTTTTGCGCTACGGTGCGATCAAATCACTTGGCCTCTCTCGAGGTGCATGTTGCGGCATTACTTGCGAAACTCGAGGCGAGTATCCTGTATCCACTACGTTGTTATCTCTCATCATTACGGTTATTGGCATGTGGTTCCCGCTGATACTTAAAGGACGATTAGGCTTCGACGACGGTGGAATTGTGGCCACGTTTCTTATTTGCTCATTTGTCGAAATCAACGTAAAACATGATTCTAACTCAAGTCTTCATCATCATTAGCAAGTCAAGCTTGATTGAAAGCCTGCGAGGTGGGAGATGATACAACATGATGTAACACTTCGATTATCCGGCTGCAAACACGCCGTTTCGTCAAGATATACCCGAGAACATAGGATCGAAATTCTCGCCAGCCATGACGAAGTCATTATCAGATCGATCTTACCGAGAAAAGGCATCGACTTCCAGCTCAAACGAACAAGTACCTGACTTCTCCTTGCCAAGCTGAGCCACGACCGCCCTGGTGTCATCGCACATTCCCGCTGGCCCGCACACCACAACAGCAATCTTAGACCATCCAAGGTCAGCTTCCTCTCGGATCAGCGCTTGTATGTCCAGCCTCCGCCCGACGCTGATTTCCTTCTCTCTAACGTCCTTCAGAATGGCACCCAAGGATTCCACAAGGCATTCGTCGTCTGCCTTGACACTATAAAGCACCTTGACGTTCGGATGGCGTGACACGAAGCCCAGTAGCCCAGTGATGCCTATGCCTCCCCCGACCAGGAGCAACCGATCGCTCTGCAAGACCGCCCTGGTGGGGTTGGATGCATACGGTCCCTCGAGCAGTGTGAGCAGCCCGTCCTGAGACTTGAGAACCCTCGTCATGCCTGCACTCTTCCGGACGAACAGGGTCACACCCGAGGTGGTGCGCGCCCCGCCGTTGGCCACTGCTTCCGAACTCATCGTGACCTTGTCATTTTTCATGTTGAGGGCTTCCGTATTGGCTGGATCGTGGTACTTCCGCCCAGTGAGCTCCGCCGTCGGGATCATTGAAAAGGGGTGATTCTCCCAGGGTCTTAAAGGGTTGAGCGTCGGGAAGTATGCGTAGGTGTAATGCCCCGGAGCCGCCCAGCGGATTCCGGGGATGTCGATACGGACGATTGTGGAGCTGATTTCGGTCACAGTTGCTCGCCGGAAACCCGTCTTCAGGACACGGGCCACTCTGGTCACTCGGTCGAAAAGCCAGACGGCGATGGTGGCGTAGAGCCAGGTCTCGTAGCCAAAGGTGTTCTCGTACCCAATGTACACGTGGTACCAGCATCCCACAACGCAGATGACGGCCATGACGATGTGCATGATGAGGAACAGCTCGTAGGCCCGCTGGCGAATGATAAGCGCGCTGGTGAGCACAATGATGACGGCTGCAACCGTGGCGACGCAACCCCAGATCCACCATTTGATCTTCAGCGATGTGGCATATGAACCTGTATTCTGGTACAGAACCAGGGCGAGAATCGAGTGCAAGAGGATTTGGAAGAGGAAGAGTCGGGCGATCCAGCGGTGGAGCAGCATGTATGTTGACTGCGTCCAATTCGTCAGCCAGAATAAGATGTTGTTCCTGCTGGAGAACAGAAAAAGGACCGGCATTTGGCAGAATGCCAGAACCCCGGTGCGCCACATGAAGTAGGCCATGAGCTCTTGGTAGCGGTTGGTGTACCACTGAAACACATGATCGGGATACAGTGTCTTGTACCCAACTGCAAGAAATACAATATTGAGAGTGACCAAGGTTGCGATGAAGAGACCCTGGCCTATTGTAGGGACGTTTCCCAACAACAATGGGAGAGGCACATCATGATAGCTCCCGATGATACTCGGATACAGTCGGGGCTTAATTCGTTCCAGTACCCCAGTCATGAAGGGCAGGTATCCTAAGCATGTCATTAGGATAGGCAGTCCAAAGGCGGTCAGGCAGATGGAGAGCCTATTCAACAGATAATTAGTGACATAGATCCTGAGCTCGTTCGGAGTTTGGCAAGAGCAGAGCATTACGCACCCGTAATACGATTCGAGGACGGTCTCGCGAAAGAAGTACACCAGCGTCGCCTGCGTGGTGTCCCAGTTGTCGTACGTTGTGAGCATCGTCTTGTTCAAAACCATGCTCATATTCATTATCACCTCGGTTGGCGGCTGCGTAATATTGGCCATAACCTCCCCGTAGCTCCACTGTGGGAGAATCTTCACGTCACCTGTGATCTGCGTCTCCCAGAAGGTCTCGATCTTGGAGGCGGGAACATCTTCCGGGCAGTACAGGTGGATGCACCAGGCAATGGAGCTCAGGTACGGGAAATCGGAAGAACGACAGAGGGCCAGGTTGTGGGCAGCGTCGTCGGCTGTGGTGTGGCCTCCGGCGCTGATGGTGGTGGAGCATGATAGATGGAACGGAGAGAAAGATCGGAAGCAGCCATGGGCGCAAAACGGGTCGTAAAAAGTGAAACCGTCGATACCGGCAAGACCGCTTCTGCTGACGGGAATCGGGCCCGATGCGTCCGCGGTTGCAACGAGGCTCAATAGCGCGATGACGAAGTGCTTCATGCTTGATGGATTCGATACTCACAATAGCTTAATTGGGAATATCAAGTAACAAATTGTGCATTGACATCCTTGGCGATGGCCTTGCTTATTTATGTCTTCCTTCATCGTTGAGGAGTACTTTCATGATCTTCACAGCTCACAGCTCGAGTCTTTGTTAGTAGTCGGGCTGTATAGTGAGACCCCACATGTAATCCCGCTAATGAAGAAGCAATGATTTTGCGATTACACCCGTAGTGGGCTAGGTTGAGCTGGTTTCCGCCAATTTGAACCAACTTGCGCAAATTTACGCCAATTTGAAGCGCTGAACGGCTAATCGGCTTTGTTAGCAAAGCAGAAGGCTGGCAAATGGGTGGTATGAGCACTGCTGTATTGATTGTCATGCTGTCTGTTTCTGCACACCCACCCCTAAGAGAGCACGGTCGGTACACCACGTCACATGCGAGAACTATAGTATTTTACGGTATCCCCCCCCCTCTTAGTTGTTATGAAAACGCCAATTGCTCACCTTGACGCCACGAAGTGTCCCGTGGCGGCATCAGGCAACGATACTGCCAACCAAACTTGCATATTGGGTGGCGCTGTGATTTCCCTTTCATAACGTGACATACTCCCAGTAACATGTATCCGGGTTGATCCGAAACTAGGTGCGCATGATTCTGTGTTGACTTGAGGCTTCGTTAAGTCTCTGTCGCTCAACGGCCGATAACCAGGGCAATTAGGTAGGGGAAACACAGATTTAGATTAATCCAAAAGCCACACCCACTATTCTGGACGCTGGAAACAAACGCGACGCTGATAACTGGATTTAGCAACATTTATGCAGTGGGAGAGCAACTTCAATGTCATTGATTGAACCCGGTAAACTGCCCGGGAAATCAGAAGACTCTCGATCACACCCACTCTAATTCCATTGCAAATAGCAAATGTCAGTGCCCAAACAAGATGCCGTCGGCTCAATGCAGAAATTCTTGGGGATCTCTGTGAGATGCGAGCACCAAATTCTCCAAGAGCTTTGCGTCATCCCTGCAGTAAGCAGCCTGATGGCATGTAACGAATGGCGAGCGCAGCCAGCAGGGCGGTTGGTTGGTCTTCATGTGCGCTTCAGGTAGTAAGCTGCATGTGAAGCAGGGTTTCTCTGTTCACTTGCAGAACGCCGCTAGAAAGATTGAAATATATAGTTGAGTCCCGCTGCCTACAGACCATCTCATCTAAACTGTCTTTCTTGTCTGTCTTCTAGCACTACCTAGGTAATGCAAGCGGCTAGAAGTAAACTCCACCCTACCCCTTCTTGGAAAACTCTATGGTCTTATCTCGCTGACAGTTGGAAGGATGTTGAAGGACATTTCCGAGTTCAAGATCGACCAGATCGGTACGCTGACTTCCATACCCTTTCGCTTCATGACATTTCGCAAGCCATAACCGAGTCTCTGACCCAACAGACAGCGCGGAGCTATGCTGTAAGTCTTGGCCCTTGTCACACATAACTAAGGCACGTGTGATCTCGTAGCTTACTTCAGAAACCCAGTCTAAGACTAAGATTGCTCTACACGGTAGTCCACGAAGGCTTTCCCACGATACAAATATGATCTTGTGCTAATAGCCGTAGGGTCCTATCCTTCCGCACTGTCGCTCAATAACCTCATCCGGCTGTCGGACGGCAAGCCGAATCCGGTTGATCCGGATACGCCTCTGTCATATGCCCCTTCTCTGGGCTCGAAAGAACTTCGTCAACGCTTGGCCGAGATTCATTCAACGCCTGAAGCACCTCTCACCGAGAATCATGTAGTGATCACGCCTGGTTCAATCATGGCCAACTATCTGGTACTTGCGACGACTCTAGGACCGGGCGACCATGCGATCTGCCAGTTTCCTACATACGGACAGCTGTATCTGTTGCCGCGGCACTTGGGCGTTGAGGTGGACCTGTGGGTTATGAAGGAGGAGAACTCTTGGATTCCGGACATTGGGGAACTGGAAAAGCTGATCCAGCCCAATACGAAAGCCATTATTCTCAAGTAAGATGCCCTGCAAAGATGACGACGAAGTAGACTGACAAATTCCTAGCAACCCAAACAACCCTACCGGGGCTACTCTAGCCGGAGATACTCTTGAAAAGATTCGAAGTCTTGCGAAGCAGCACGACCTGACCCTAATAGGCGACGAAGTCTTCCGCCCGCTCTTCCATACTCCGTCTCCATCCCCACCCTCTGTCGTGTCTCTCGGCTACAGGAAGTCAGTTTCCACGGGCTCAGTGTCGAAAGCCTATTCTCTGCCAGGCATCCGAATCGGCTGGATCATCTCACCGGACTCGGATATCATCACACAGGTGACCAACGCACGGGACTACACAACCCTGAGCGTTTCACGAGCTGACGATAGCATTGCGGCGTTTGCCCTCAGCCCTGCGGTGCTCCCAAGACTGATTGAGCGCAACCTGGAAATATGTGCTTTGAATCTTAGGAGTCTAGAAAGCCTTATTAGCAGGAACCCTGAGCAATGTGATTGGACCCGCCCTACGGGTGCTTGCACGGCCTTCGTGAGGCTCCGGGACTCGGAGCGGAAGCTGGTCGACGACCTCGGATTTTCCCAGAGACTCGTCGAAGAGACTGGAATTAGTGTGATTCCCGGAGACAGCTGCTTTGGCGAAGAGGGGGTTGTTGGATTCAGAAGCTACATACGAATCAGCCTGGGGCAGCAACCGAGCCTATTCGCGGAAGCCCTGGAGAAGATTGAGGTGCTTATTCGTAGTCTTTGATTTGATACTTTTCTGGTTCTGGAGTTTTTCAAACTTATCGAGATTCTATGTAACTAAACTTGTGGTTGGAAGTAAGTCCATGATTGTCGAAGCGATCTGCGGTCCCAGTGATTCCTGGAGGCTAAGGACTCCCCGACCCGGGTCGGAAGGTTTCGGGGCCCCGTGCCGGGTATCCACTTTATCCCGGCGTCACATGCGGCCCAAAGCCGAAGGCGTTCTGAACCCTCCCTAGAAAGCCACCTACCACGTTTCACGAGTGAGATCACACATGTGTTGGATTCAAGGGCGCATTTTGGTGGATGGATGTCGATCGGTTTCTGCCTGCCTGCTTATGGAAATTTGCGGCATGAGCCACCCGTTAGGCGCCTTTCGCGCACCCTGTTGTGGCTGTGCCTTCCCTGCAATACGGGCCGCACCCCTGCGGTGTGCCCGAGATTGGCAGGCACATTGCTCGCTAGAGGCAGTGGGACCCTCTCCGGGCGAAGGCCAAGATGACAACAGTGGGGGTAGCAGAGCCTGAAAACACCATGTGATGTCACAAAAGTGCCAGCGATGCATTTCAATCAGCCCGAACTATTGAATACATAAGGCAGAGAGCGAACACCGTGTTCGACTCCTCGACCATCACGCCAAGCCGAACTACACTCTTGGAAAACCGAAAACCCCAACTAGGACCAATCATCAACAAAATCACGACCATGACAGACAGGAAAGAAAAAGACGAACTTCTGGGCGCTAGCAGCGTCGCCGTCACTCGGGGCGGAGCCTCACAGGGGCCGGTCGACGATGCTCCTCCGTCGTACACATTGTCGGCCGAGAACGGACCGGTTCAACCGAACACCCTGTTGTTGGCCGGTACCACCATCTACAGCGCCGGAGCGGCCGCTTCGCCACCTCTTTATGAGGTTTCCTTCGCCATAGGCCACCTCCGGGAGTCCAACACCACCGTTTCGTTGTCTCGCTTCGACCACGTCGTTCGCGCGACGGAACAGCAGGTCTCGGACGAACTCACCGGTGAAGACCTGGCCCCCCAGCAGGTCCCCCGCGTCTCGACGCGGAAGAAGCACATCTACGACCTGAAGCGCGCCCTGGCGTCCCGCCTCACGAACCCTACCTTCATGTACTTCCTCGAGTCCCAGTCGCGCGGGACGATGGGTCATTTCGGCCTCAAGACCCATCGCCACCGGTTCGGCACGGCGTCGGGCTACCGCGCCTACAAAGCTTCCAGGCCCAGGCCGCACGCAGACCTCGAGCCTCAAGACATCGCCTTCGTCGCCAAAGACCGGGGGAAGGGGAGGTACGAGTGGCGCGACGGCGGCTCCGATGGCGAGAAGCGGCTCGTCGCGCACGAGACGAGCGAGAACGGCATCTACAAGCTTCAGGTTGTCGTGCCCCTGAGCCAAAGGGAAAGGGACGCTCTCGTGGCGCTGTGGTGTCTGCATTTGTGGTGGGAGATTGCCTCGGCCAACGTCGAGCCGATGAGCTGGGAGCAAGGTGAGTCGAGACTCCGGCCCTCAGTGCTACTCGATCCGGTTCACTGACATGATGTTCCTAGTGAAATATGTTTTGCAACACCACACACATGAGATACCCATTGGTGCGCCGTCGGTCTTTTGAGGACTGAAGATACGACATACCCCATGCGTCTCCGTAATGGGTTGTAGAACCCTGCTGGTGGTTCCCCTATTTGAGGGACTAGGACATGTAGGCACTTTGAAGCTGGGGTATTCATACATGTGGCATTCCGTCTATACTCCGTCTCCTAGAATAATCACCCAAAAGAAAAAGCCTGTATCAAACCGCCGCGCCTTGTCCCTCACACTGTTCGATGATGCCCGCTCCTCCAGTGGCGCTGCAGACCTGGAGGTTGAAGATGCACTTGGTCGACGAGTCCACCGGCAGCATGTTCCCGAACGGGTACTGCACCTGCTTTCCGCCGGCGGCGTCCTGGCAGTCGGCCACGTCCTTGGTGACCTGCTGCTTCGTCATGCCGTACTTGTCGATCAGGAGCTGCATCGCGTCGTCGCGGGACGCCGAGTTCTTGCCGCCGGTCCGCTGCATGAGGAGGTACTTGCGCGAGTTGCCGTCCGCGTCCGGCGCGCAGAACTCCCCGGCGGTCTTCTCCTCGCACTGCTCCCCGTTGATGAAGGGCGCCGTGCGGAAGACGAAGACCTTCTGGGCCTGCAGGTCGAGGCCGATGGTGTAGAGCTGCATGCTCTTCGAGATCTCCTTCTGGATGTCCGTCTCCGTGACGTTGCGGCTGGTGCCGAGGAACTTGCCGCCGCGGATGACCTGGGAGATGCCGCCCGTGATGTTGACCTGGGCGTCGATGGTGTTCTGAAAGCTGTCCGAGAGGGCGGACTGCCACTGCTGGACGACGGTGCCGAGGGAGGTAGAGACGTCGCTCCACTTGAGGAAGAGGTTCGTGGGCTCGGGGACCTTGATGTTAGAGAAAATGAAGCTTGAGGTACTCGAGATGACGCCGGCGGCGGTGCTCAGCGGGCCCGTGAAGGGGATGATGGAGAGCGCGCCGGAAAAGATGCGTGTTATGTCCTTGAGGTCGGTGACGTCGTCCTGGGGGTTGGGATAGAAGTCCTTGACGATGCCCGGGAGGGTGAGGCTCATGATGCTGGAGGCGAAGGTGATGGCCGTGTTGAGGGAGTTCATGTAGCTGTTCCAGTTCTGGACGGCGACGAGGGCGTACCACCCGGGAAGCTTGACGGGGGAGCAGGGCTGCCCGGCGTTGCAGAAGCTGTCGAGGCCGCTGTTGCGGCTGTTAGTCCTTGCTCATGTTTGACATTTCATCCTCTGTGGCTTACCAGAAGAAGTTGGGGGCGCCCAACGAGTTGGCAAAGTTCTGGACCGCGTTGGATTCCACCTTGCTGACGTTGTACGTCGTCCACTCGTCGAGGAAGTCTTCGATTTTGAGCTTGTCCCAGGTGGCCTGGTTCAGCGGCTCAGCCTTGCAGCTGCCGCCGGAGCCCGCGCCCTGGGGAACAGGAGTGGCGACGGCGTTCGAGGCTACCAGAGCCAGGAGAAGTTGCTGTGCTTTCATCTTGAGAGAAGAAGGGCTTAAAGAAAGAAGGGAACGTGAATGTTCGCAACGTCTAAAGAATGACTTGGAGCGAGCGACTAGACGAGTCCTGTTGCAAGAAAGAGAGAGAGAAGAGAAAGAACGTGGTGGACCTGATGGTTCAGTGCCTTCCTTCTCTCTTGCGAGGAGAAAAGAAGCA
Source organism: Colletotrichum musicola (assembly GCA_014235935.1). Taxonomy (NCBI): domain Eukaryota; kingdom Fungi; phylum Ascomycota; class Sordariomycetes; order Glomerellales; family Glomerellaceae; genus Colletotrichum; species Colletotrichum musicola. Next base: position 10,458 of record WIGM01000200.1, read on the forward strand.
AGTCTTGTAGAAAAACAACGTTACTCTGGGTTCTGATCATTTCCAACTTTGAACCGTGTTGATGATCGTTGAGTCCCCCAACGCGACTTGTCCGAGTCGCGTTCCAGTGGGAACCCATCAGCCTGGAACAACACCAGGAGGTCTTCAAGAATAAGACCGCACTTAAAGTTTGTATCCAGACATAGAAGAGCTGCACTAGCGGTGCCAAGGTCCGTAGGGCGTACGCCAGAGAAGTTGCCATGGTTCGTTCGATGTTGAGCCTCGATGCTCCCCTATTTCCACAGGTAGACTGTTTTAAGTTTGATCAGATGCTCTAACCTCCTTAAATACGGAGAAATGCCAAGTTCCTGCCCGGATGCCCGTTTTTCGCGTCGAGAGCCCCCAAATCGCGCCTTTTCCATCGCGTTCCCGATGTTGTCTTTGTCGATGTCCTCGTCAACGACCGTCCTTGCAACCAACCAGCGGCTCGTTATCATGGCGGTCTCGAAGAATTTCCAACTCCTTGAGAAGGTTTGACGAGTCTTTCGATTGCCGTACGACACGGATGCGTTGAGGGGTTCCCCTGCACGTCACGTTAGAGCCCCTGGCGGCTGTGCACGAACACACGCCCTACTCCCCACCCCCCCCATCACCTCGGTTTGTAGATTTTCGGTTAGTGATCCGACTACCTGAGGAGTATAGCAGGAGCATCCTGGAAGCCGCCTGGTCTAAGTAGTATGCCAGTCCCTAGAGTTCGTGGCGAGCTCCTAGCCTTACGGCGCCAGCTTGGCTTCAAGGAGCCGACCTACCCGTCCATGCCTTCTCGCTGACTCGCCAAATGGCCAAGATGATAGAACCAGTGACCGATCCCTGATGTTCCAGGGGACTTGATAGGCTCTATGGAAGTATCCGAAGATTCCGAACGGACTGGGACCCTGTCCTCCGTAGCAACAGACGTAGAAGCTCCTGGCAAGGACGGAGGAGACATATTGGGATCGTCGCTAGTACATTTGATCAGTAATACGATCCGTTTCATGGTTATTTGTATTTAGGGCTCACATTCAGAGCCACAAAGAAGGTTGTAGAGCTTCACCGGTTCGTGAGGGAGAAGGGTCCCGTCTACCGGAGACTCGGCGGGCGTCGGCCGGTGGTGCCCCACTTCGGACCCGGCCGGCCGGCTGTGGTTTCCGGGCTGCGACGATGTTCAGAAGATGATGCAAGTCACTTCAGAGAAACGACACCACCAAGGAGCATTCACAAACAAGGAGAGACGTGCAATGGTGTTAAGGATCAGCCGATCAATGCGTCCAATGCCCTTTTTATTCATCAACCCTGCCAATTATGCCCTTTTTCCAGTCATGACTTCCATACCCTGAACTCCGGAGTAATCAGAAACCTCGTGGGACATGAGTCGCCATAACACATTACACACTAACAAATAAGATCCGACCTCAATCGAATGAGGGGATATACCAAGAAGAATTCATAGACAGGATGAAGAGTTGCGACAGACACTTATTTCGTCCTCTTGCCCTTCTTAGTGGACGTGCCGCAGGTGCCGAAGGGCGCCTGGCAGCCGGTACCGCAGTGGTCGGCGCTGCTGCCGCACCAGCCGTACTGGCTGCAGCACGTGGCGCCGGGCTCCTTGATGCAGGTGGTGCCGCCCTGGGTGGCGCCGCAGCGACCGTTGGTGCTCGGGGGAGGGGTTCCCGAGGGCGTGGTGGCCGAGCTGACGCGAGTGGAAGACGACGCCGGACGAGACGAGGAGCTCGAGCGGGCACTGCTGGTCGAGACGCGCGGGGTGGAGACGGCGCAGTTTCCGTAGAGCGGCTGGCACGAGGCGCCGCAGTGGTCGGCGGTGTTGCCGCACCAACCAGCGGAGGAGCAGCAGGTGGCACCGGGCTCGTTGGCGCAGGTGGTGAAGCCGAAGTTGGGGCCGCAGCGGCCGTCCTTGGAGGGCGTGACGGAGGTCGTCGGGGTGGCGGCGCGGGAGGTGCTGGACGCCGTGGACGAGGCGCGGGTGGAGGTGCGGGTGCTGCTGCTGGGGGGCTGGGGGGCGTTGCCGACGGAGCGGTACCAGTTCTCCTTGGGGTCGTTGAGGCAGTCGCCGACGGTGACGGACTTGAAGCCGTTGCGGAAGAGGGACTCGAGCATGTGGTCGGTCAGGTTGTAGACGGTCTGGTAGACGGGGTCGTGCTCGATCTGGAGCCACTTGTTGTTGGCCGGGTTCTTGCCCTCGACCTTGGTGTCCCAGATGTCCTTGGAGGTCTGGATGAGGTTGGCGCTGTCGTGGAGGTAGCCCTCGGTGTCGAGGTTGAAGTAGGTGATGTGGTAGCCCAGGTCGTTGAGGAAACCCTCGCAAGTGGCATCGCAGGCCGAGTAAGGGGGTCTAGAGCGGTCAGCTTCGTTCTGGAGAGGATTGCGACGGCGACGTACCTCATGTAGGTGGGGAAGTAACCCAGCAGGTCGGCGAAGGCGATCTCGTTGTAGATCATCTGGTTGCGGAACTTCTCCGCGCTCACGGTGGTGAGTCTCTGGTGAGACCACGTGTGGCTGGCAATCTGGTGGCCTTCGGCAACCATGCGCTGTGTGAGGTTAGTCAACAGTCGGTTGATGAGAAGGACTGATATGAACGTACCTTGATGAGAGCGGGCCAATTGGTGGCCGGGTCGTTGATCTTGCCCTTGCCCAGGTTGTTGCCGGTAATGTAGAAGGTAGCCTTGGCGTTGTACGCCTGTGAAAGGGTCAGCTTGATTCTTGCAACATGACGTGGCTAAGACGTACCTTGAGCTTGTTGAGGAGGTCCTCGGTGTAGATGTAAGGGCCGTCGTCGAATGTCAGAGCGATGTCGCCGTAACGCTCGCAGTGGTAGATGGGGGTGCCGTACGGCACGGAGCCGATCTTGGGGCGGGCGATGTTGGCCGTGTCCGGTCCGTCGGGGCGGATGTTGGCATCGCATGCCGGGCCGAACTCAATCATGCACGACGGGGCCGAGCAGTACAGGTATCCCTGACCGCACCATCTGTCGGGGGGGGGGGGGGGGGGGGTTAGCATCCAAGTCAAGTCTCATTGGGGTGGGAGAAGAAAGCATGGCGACTTACCCTGCGCTGGAGCAGCAGTAACCCGCGTCGCAGACTTGATTGTTGAAGTTGGGACCACAGCGGCCGACGGACTGGCGCTTCTCCAGTTCCGAGGCCTCGTGGACCGGCTCAACATAAGCCGCGCGACGCTGGACCTGGCGACGGGCCGCAGTGAAGTCCTGCAGAGCCTGTCGTCCGGCCATGATGTTGGGCAGGGGCAGGCTGTCGCCGCCGTGGGCAGCAGCCAAGCCGAAGCTGGCCGCAAAGGTGAGGGCGGCGGTGGTGAAATGCATGGTGATATGAGTACATGCAGGGAGGGGGAAGGACCAAAGTAAACACGCGCGAGTGCTGTTGTTGTTGGTAGCGAATGGTGGACCCGTAGGCGAAGCAGCAGATGCTTAACGAATGGACTCTGGCGAGGGGCAGGATTCAACGAAGAATACGGCCGAGCCAGATAAGGAATACACACAAGAAGCCGGTCGAGGAAACCGAGCTACTCCTGGCGACTACTTACACGGTGGACCGGAAGAATGGTAGAGTGGGCAAGACGGCACGGGGCCGGAAAGTGTGTTATATAACGGAAAGGCTGTCGATTGTCTGATCAGGTAAGAGAGTAGCAGCCTTGGGTTACCAGACCGGACCAGGCCGGCAGGCAAGCTCTGGGCTGAAAATACGACGCTCCAGCTGGGCTTGAGAGATCGGCCGCAGACATGCTGGCCAGAGGTGCAGGCTAGAGGGGAGCCCCTCCCGGTGGGATGGTAGGGGAAGGGCGCAGGATCGATCCATACAGAGAGGGACAGAGACAGACAGACAGACACGGGACTTGCAGTAAGTCACGTCGCGGCGGACAACGGTTGTACTGCGATATTTCCCCTCGAAGTGACAAGGGTAGCCTTCAGGGCAGTGGTGGCTGCCGTTGGCCGGGACCTCCATCGGTATGTGGGCTATTTTAGTCACCCTGCCTTGCCGTAGGGGCGGTATTCCGTCCTGTTGATATAATACGAGGAGGGAACGGAAGAAAAGCAACGGGACTGGTAGTAGTTTGTAACGGGCAAAGGAAACATGGCGGAGGTTCTAGCGTATAAGCAGCGCGGAAGGACATCTCGGGCGAGGTCCCGAACAACAACAGGACCTCCTACACTAGGGCGGACTGGTCCGAAGGTAGGTAAAGTAAGGTAGGCGTGCTTGACACTTGGCAGGACCTTCAAGACGCCACTGGGCGTCTTGAGCTTTGGTTCTGGCACCATATGGAGCAGCTCTTGGCCGTCTCGCGAGCGAGTAGCTGACGGCCACCAGTCTTGGCTCTCCGGTGCCTGGATGCTCAGCCGGCCTGTGAGGTGCGAGGACGAGCATACGGCGCTGACAATATCGAAAGCGTACAGGGTGCTATTGCGCGCCTGACATAAGAAAGTGGTGTACGACAGTGCCCCATTGACCATTCATTGAGCACGGGAACGAACGGGCGGTCAGGTTGTAGGCCGGATGGATGGACGGATCCAGATCAGATCAGCTGCGCTCGTGTGGGGTATTGAAGACCGAGTGAGCGAGTATGAAAAGCAAAGACGAGCAAATTAGAGAAAACGAGAGGTACGGATGGAGGAGCGTTCTCGTGCAACAAACTGCCGTGCCTTGCAGGTCGGCCGAGCGACGATGTCGTGGACGGTGCGGTGCAGTGGTATGATGTGATGACGGGAGAGGTGCCACGGCGGCGTGGACTCGCCCGCGGTGAGGGACGGAGCCGGGGCTAGCCCCGCCATCTCCAGCTTTTTTTTCTGCCTCATGTAGGTGAGATGACCAGGATTGAATGTGGATTATGAGATGCATTCACATTGCTGCAGTTGGTTTAGTGAGGCAAGAGGCGTGCGTGAGAGAGAGGTGAAGACCGAGCGAGATGCGAGGTTGAGAGAGTGAGACTCAGAGGTGAGAAGTGGATGATGAGTGAGTGCTATGCAGCACACTACTTACAGCGTGTGCAGGGAGCCGTAGGGGGAAGAGCAGGCGGGGTGGCGGGGCAGCAGCGCCAAATAATTGCGGGTCCGGTCAGAGCGAGGCGCTATTCGACTACGAGAAGAAGCATATTCTGTATGCCTAAATCGGGTTTTGATGCGAATATCCTGATAGTAGGATATTCCCTCGATAATAGCCTAAGACCTCAGCGTTGTTCTGAGCTCTCACACACCCCCTTGACCCATCATCATCTTAGGGACCTTACCGTACCTGGCGGTATTACCTGGCCTGGTCCTGAAATGCTCTACCGAAGGTCAAGCTACTCGCTCCGCGTCTGCCACGTCCTCGTTCCGCCCCTGGGCTGCCGAATTATTGGCTTGGCAGCGCTCGTCCAGGGCCATTGCCGCTGGGAATTGGCATTCACGGCGCATCGGATTGCATCTTTGCGCTCCCATTCCGCCTCCAGAGCTCTTTCACGGGGTGCCCTCTCTACCGAAAGATGACGACCGGGGGTGGCAGACACCGTGACCATCATCATCTGTGCTGGCGCGCGGTTCCTGGGCAAACTCTCCACGGCGAACGCCTTGGGGCCCCTAATACGACGCTCGCCGTCGCATCGGTAAGGGATTCCCAGAGTTGTGTGCGAGCTCACGCCCTGTTTCCCACTCGTCATTGCCCTCCGGGGTTAGTCTCGCGAAGGCCCAAAAAGACCCCGATGCTCGATTGACAGCAACGTCGGCCGCCGCTTGTGCTGCAAAGGTTCGCGCGATGGCCCCAGTTTCTTGCAGACACGGGTTTGCCCAGACCTGAGACACTGGCCAACCGGGTCTCATTGCAAGGGAGGCTGTTGTTGGAGGTAGGGTTCTTCACCCTCTTTCTCTTTGTGAGAGACATGGAAACCAGCCATCCCACGTTGCCATCGGCCATCGTAACGACGCAGAAAGACAAACAAGTTCCATCAAGTTTTGTTCGGATCACGAAACGCGCTTACCATTGCACCGCCGACGGCGAGCTGCCTTCTTACAGAAGCCACGTCCACGTCCACGTCCACGTCCACGTCCACGTTCACGCACAACAATACACGGGCCTTAACCATAACTCCGGGCTCGGTACCCGCCCGTCGAGCTCGGGGTACGCAACTCAGTGAGGTTGGTAGGTACACTGCAGTGGGCACAGGGGTGTTTTCCCGGCTGACAAGCACCTAACTTTGGGCGCATCTGCCACTATAGTGTACCTGCTGCTTACCTACAGTGCATCCCATCCTAACCTCAAGGCCAACGCACGGCTTATGCTGCAGCGTCACGGCACAGCTCGCGCAAGGTCGCAGCTCACCGCATCCGGGTCGTACTCGCACAGCTTCCCAGACTATAGGACCGGGGCAAAGGGGTGCCAGGATCGTGCATTAGGATGAATGGGTAAGGAAAAAAAAAGTTTTTTTTTCTCTCCCTCGCTCTTTCTGCCGTCATTTTCTCCCGAGCCTCGCTCCACCGCCCGGCAGTTCTCGTTCGGGCTCGAGGGCTGATGCCAAGAAAGCTGAAATGACATGATTGTTCACGATGGACGGCTATGAGAGGGGTTTCGGCGTTCAGTTCTTCCAAGTTCTAACAGGCTAAGGCTAAGCTCCCCACTGTTGGAAGTTGGAACCAGCTCCGTCTAAAAATCGCGCGTTCTGTGACACCGGACTTTGAGTTTTCGAGACATGTTATTCCGGTGAGACACTGAACCGGCGGCCATCGAGCAGTTCGTGTGGCTCGAGTACGATCGGATAAAGGGGGGGCTAATAAGAAGTCCGTGGTGAAAAAAAGCAAAGAACGAGATGAATTAGACGACGACCCTGCAACGTCGATGCACCGGGCTCCTCCTTCAACCTCTGCGTAGGTATTACGAGAGTCAAATTAAAAAGCTGCAGAAGAGTAGATGATTCTCTGGAGACATGTTGCGAGAAATCGACCGAGGTTGAACGGCTAGCCTGAAGCCATCCTCCCTACCTACGTGTTGTTTACGTACGTACTCCATAGAATAGACAGCCACCGTCTCCGGCCGGGCGAGGCCTGGAGGCGTGGTGCTCCGCATCATCCTCCGCCTTGGACGGGGGTGTTGTTGTCTTTCCCTGTGGATGTATCTGCCTGGGGGACGAGATGGATACCGGAAAAGGGATCGACACTTCGGGCGGGAGCGATGGGGTCCTTCTCCCCTGGAAGACCTTCTCCGGGGTGGATCTTGCTCCGTCTCTTGGCTGCAGCCGGTTCCACTCGGTGAGATCGTGATGGTGAACTTCCATGTGTTTTGAACATGCGATTATCTAAGACACCCCGCCCGTTCGACTAAGATCTTGCTCCCCGCGACTCACCGGCGCTGACTCAGCCTGCCGTGTCCCGCCGTGTCTTGTCTCTGAGAAGTTAAGCTCAGGAGGGCCGTTTGATGTTTGGGTGCCAAGGTCAGCGGTGTCTAGTGCCCAGGCAGTGCTAAAGCACGTGTGAAATAGCGGACGCGAGTCGCTGCAGCGCTCGGGTACAGTAGAGCGTGCTCCGGGCCCGGCGTCACCGTCCGGTTCGTCCCAACTCACCGGGACCCGGGCACTGTCGGACGGGCCACGGACCAACACCCCTCCCCTCGGGTACCTGACTTCTAGCGCCGGCGGACCTGCCAAGCGGAATGTGGAAATGAAGCGTTTTGGCAGTCGTCGTGTTTGTTGTTGTTCTCATCGGATCATGGCACCGCCCCTCTGGGTATGCTAACACGACTAACACGGGTCCGCCGGCGGACGGGAGCTAGGCCAAGCGAAGCGGACAGTTTGACGGCGCCTTGGGCTTCGCTTCGACGGGACGGCTTGGCGCGATCTGTGAGCTTCTCTCTCCCGCATCACGGCACGCCGCGTGGGCTTCTCGAGTCGAGACGACAGCCGAGGGTGGCTCGTGGTGGGCGTAAACAGCAACGGAGGGAATCGTCCGTCTTTAGCTCGGACGCCAGACTAGCTCATACCAAACAGACGGGTTTGACGTGGCCTCTCCATCGTCTGAAGAAAACAGTTCCTCTCTCGGGTGAAAAACAAACAAGGTCGGTCGTTGCGGGAGGGTACGACTATTGGGTCAAGTGAGACGTAGCTTCGACCGCCTCTCAGCCGGAATCTTCGACGCCACTTTTGCCGTTCCTGGTGGATCGTGGCTCGAAGGCCGAATGGGAGAGGGAGGCGTGGCAGCCACCACACCTCGCGCCTCTGCCGTCCCGACGTGATAGTATGGAAGCCGAAAGTCCAAAGTCAAATGTGGGCGACTGTCGATTTAAGGCGTCACGAACAACAACAGAGATTCTTTCACGCAACGACTTCAGACAGAGACTTTCAAGTGGTGTTTATGAGCTTTGATTTTTGTACCGAGGATAACTTGTGTGAAAGGTATCTATGCCTCATGAAGTCATAATGGAGCCCCACCCACCAGACCTAAACATTACATTAGAAATAAAGGAAAAGAAGTGATGTTCAGCGACTCTGATAGAAGAGAATCGCGGAGAAGAGAAGCTGCGAGAATCGAACAAGAGATCAGGCCCTGCCGTGTAGGTAGCGCAGCCCTCCTCACCGTCCGTCCGTTCCGTCCATCTGTACAAGGTCGGTGGTTCTTGCGGTATGTACGAAATGTCCAAATGGCCAAGTGATGCTGCTGTTGATGATGATGATGATGGGTGATGTCGGTGTGGTGTGGCTGTGTGCATGTGTGTTGGTGTGTGTGTGTGTGCTGTTCTTTTGTCCAATCCTCTGCTCTTCCTCTTCCTCTTCGGGCAGCTCGTGTACTGATGCTCCGAGGATGATGCGCTGGTACCGCCAAAAAAGCGATGGTCCAGTATCAACTTTTCTTGCCGTGTCCTCCAATCATGAAGCCGTGTCTCTCTCACCCTCCATCTCGTCAGGTCTAATAGTGCCATTCCCCCCATGATTTTCAGCCCTAAGAAAGTCGCAAAAAAACGCCACGTGAATGATTTCGACAAGTTAAAAGAGAGAAAGATAGAAACGTGGTGTGAGAAGGTTGAGTGAGCGGCCAGTTCTCGGCGGTGAGGTTTGCGGGTGGTGACGGCGACCCCGGTCGGGCTGCGTACCCGAGACCCCCCCGCGCGGCGGCGGCGCAGCAGCTGAAGGCCATCTGACGTTTGACGTAAATGGCGCGCCTCGCCTGTTCAGCCAGGACGACTCGTATTTTGTTCGCTTCTGTTGGTTATCGTTCTTCACTCAGTGCGTGCCGCGACCGCCGTCGGCGTCCGTCTTCTCGTCGTCTCCCTTGATGACCTCGCGGGTCTTGCCCCACTTGAAGTCGTCCGAGTAGACGAGGGAGTAGGCGAGGATGATCATGTTGAGGAAGGGCGACGTGACGAGGTGGAAGAAGTACCCGACGAAGTACTGGAAGCGCTCGAGCATGTTCCTCGGCAGCCAGAAACCGATGCAGAACGAGTAGACCTGCGGCGATCCGAGTTAGCAAACGACGATTGGGAGAACGACTGAGCGACGAAGACTTACGTATCGGACCAGGAGGAGACCGAAGAGGGACATGAAGACCGGGTCGCGGACGAGCTCGTGGCCGCGGCGGGCGAGGATGATGAGGAGCGCGATGACGGCGGCCATGATGAACGGGGTGATGAACCAGGTCATGACGGCGACGATGGACTGCAGGCGCTCGATGGGGATGATGCCCGGGCGGAAGATCATGACGAACTCGTTGGAGATGGAGCCCAGGGCCCAGCGCTTGCGCTGCGACAGGAAGACGGTCCAGTTCTGGGGCACGATGGTGAAGGCCTTGGCGCGCAGGGCCTGGGCCGTCTGCCGCTTGGGGAAGAGCGAGAAGATGATGCTGGCGTGGATCGAGTCCTCCGAGTAGTTGCCCATGATGTGCTGCGTCATGAGGTCGTTGGGCTTGGGGCAGTAGCCGAAGCGCTGGCGGAGCACCTCGTCGCCGAAGGTGGCCTCGTCGATCTTGATGAGCTGGCAGCAGCCGGGGAGGCAGTTGACCTTGCCGGTGATGCGGGACTGGAACATGCGGCGGAGACCCTGGGTCTGGGAGTACTCGACAGACTGGTAGAGAGACCAGAGACCCCAGTTCTTGCCGTCGTAGTCGACGCAGACGTGGCCGCACACGCCGACCAGCTTGGGGTTCTTGCGGATCTCGCGGAGCATCTCCCAGATGCAGTACTCGTCGAAGACCGTGTCGGCGTCCATGCCGACGAGATACTCGATGTTCTCGAGGCCTTGCGAGACGAAAGCGTTGCCGACGTGCTCGAAGAGCTCGTTGCTGAACATGGTCATGACGTTGACGGAGCGCTTGTGGAAGTGGTACAGGAACGAGCGGGCGAAGCAGAGACTGTCGCGCTTGCCCTGGTTGTAGCGCTTGCCGACGAAGATGTAGGGGATGCCCTTGTAGTAGCCCGTCTGGATCTTGGTCGGCATGAAGAGGCCGTCGCGGGCGCGGTAGCCGTTCTCGAAGAAGCGCGTCGGGCCGGGCTCGAGGATGTCCTGGAGGAGGTACTCCTGGGTCGTCTTGGCCATGCCGGGACCCTTGACGTTGCCGTCCACGACGATGAAGATCATGCGCGGGTGGTCGTCGATGTTCTTCTGGGCCACCAGCGAGTCGAGGGAGCGCGTGAGCTCCTCGAACGTCTCGTTGTAGCACGGCAGCAGCATGACCATGCGCTCCGGGGTCTCGGGCACCTGCTCCTTGCGGCGGAAGCAGAAGAAGATGTTCTTGAAGAGGAAGTGGCCGACGATGAAGACGATCATGATGAACTGGAGGACCGTGTTGGAGCTGAGCAGGACGATGAAGAAGTAGTGGGCGACGTGGTACGTGAACGAGATGTAGATGAGGGCGGCGTTGATGCAGAGCAGGCCGATGAGCAGGCACCACTTCTGGAACTTGAGCAGCGACTTGGACACCGTCTTGAGCTCCTCGTCCGAGTCCCATCTGAGCTTGGCCTCCTCTTGGTGGACGGACGAAACGAACGACGCCGCCGACTCGCCGCCGCGAGACTGCCACGAGCGGTGGCCGAAAGAACCGGGGGTGCGTTGGCCGAACGGCAGGTCTTCGGTGGTGAATCCGACAACAGACTAAGCAGGTCAACGTTAGGAGACTGGCGAGTTTGAAGGGCATTTCGACTTACCGAGCCTTGAGATTGGATCCGTGAGGGGTTGAACGGCCGCGGGATGGACAGACTACGTTGGCTGCGAGCCGGCGTCGAGAAGCCCGAGATGGGCGCCAGAGGAGGGCGACTCGCCTGGGCCATGGGCGGTGGTGGGATGGGGGGAGGAGTGGGAGACATGGTGATGATGACTCGAGTATACGGAGGGAGGTGAAGAGACGAAGGAATCCCAAGGACGGTCTCGAAGATGACGAGAGAGGACTATCAAGCACGCCGCAACTAGAGCGAGAGACGACTGACGAGGGGACGTGACGGGGACGGGGGAGGTCAAGGATCTAATCAAGATCCTTGAGCTGGAACCAACAACGAAACGAGTGTGGTTACTGCCGGAGGCAACAAGTCAAGTTCTCCTGCCAAAACGAGAGGAAAAGGGTGAAAGGTGAGAAGTGGAGGACGAATCTTTATTCCTGCGGATGGGATGCGGTAGAAAGGAAAAAGAGGACCCCGGCCGTGGCCATGGGGTATGGAATAAAAAATAAAAATAAAAGAGGGTAACATCAGCACGGCACGACCAGGACTGGACTCATGTCTCGACTCGGGCTAGTCTCGCGAGGCGGTTGACCCGACCAGCTACCTGGGTTCGGAATCAAAGCTCTCTTCGGGGCTCAGGTAGAAGGAAAGAAAAGAGTGTGCGTCTGGTGTGTGTATGCGTGTGTGGCAGCCAGCTCGGCCGGGGGTGGGCATGGACCGCCAGGGTCCTCCTCTCAGTCTCTGCTCTCCGGATGGACTAGTCTTGGCTCTTAGACACTGACACCGGCCTTGCTCTGCTTTGATTATTCCCTCTTGCTTGCCACAGGACGACGGCGTGTGATGATTGCCATGTCTCTGAATACGGACTATTGCCTGAGTTGCAGTTCTGGGCCGGCCGGGAAGGCAAGAAACGATTTCCGCATGGTGACAGCGATGCCGAATCTGGCGTCAGCTGAGCGAGGCAAGCAAGAAAAAAGACGGAATCGAGAGGTGCAAGCTCGATCACTGGCCACTTGAGCCGGCCACATGGGGTACATCAAACGCCATCGAGAGTTTGCATGGGGGCACGGCGGGCAGGGCAGGACAGGGCAGGCATGGGAGGGAAAAGCAGGCCATCCACGACGTTTCCCGCCAGATGCGTGGTTGGGTAGGTGGAGATGAGACAGCCATGCCACAGCCATGCCATATCCATGCCATATCCATGCTGGGAAAAGATGGAAACGAGGTAAGAGAAGGGCCTCACAAGGAGCAGCACGGCGGCGGCTGCTGCAGGTGGATGGTTGGATGAACCGACAGCGGCGGTCCTGATGGACGTCGGACCGCACGCCCCCCTCGGCGTCCCGCGCCGGTTTCTTGGCTTCAAGTGAAGGTCGTATACCCGTATAGGGGATTGGGAGATTCTCAGTTTGCGAGTGTACGGCCGTCTATCACCTCTGATTCCCATCACTGTCCTCCCTTGCCGCTGATGTCGTCCGGCAAGTTTGCTGCTCAACTCCGAGGAGGCGCCATGATCGCCATCAGGTGAACTAGGATCTGGGCGCTGGACAGGCCGTCAGTCGGCGTTTGTGTGGGTGATATTGGGCACTGGGCAGTACCAAAACCACCCAGGAGAACGTCCAGAAAGGGGATCGGCTTCGTCCGAGGGGGACTTGTGGCGTCGTCCAACAACACCGACGACATCGGGCATGGCGTGTGGAAACGGAAGAGAACCAAATAAAACCTCGGAGCAAAAAAGAAACAATACACAAGCAAAGACGCACGCACCAGCATGTACGTTACTTACGGAGTTGGGACCGGGAGCACACACACACCACACAAACCAGAACAAGAACAACACAACACACGACAGGCGCCCGGCGTTAGGTTGGCGCAGCAAAGAGCACGGCCGGTGCGACAGCTCCAAGGCGGGAGCCGCTCGCTAAGCAAGACAAGGGGAACGGCCTTCGTTTTGGGCCGGGGTGGGTGGTCGACTGGTGATGATCCGACCCGTCGGGGGTTTAGCGCGACTAAGCTCGGCCGACCCCCCCTGGCTGCGTATACACGTCAGTTTCAACTTCAGGACACCGCTGCTCAAGATTGAAGTGCAGCAGCGTGCAGCTACGAGAGATATTTTGGGCGTGGGTCGTCGGGTTGGGCGAGAGGAGACGAGGGGGATTGGAGGGGCCGAAGGGGGCCACAACGACACTCTCATGCTACCACGAAGCCGCCGCCTCTTGGCCCCCGTGTTCGCGGTTGATCTTCGCTTGGGAAAGAGTCGGAGGGCGGGGAATGAGTGATCGAGACGAGGCGAATGGAACCGAGGGAAACAAAAGAGCCGCAGATGGATGTGAAGCGTTGGCCGGCTGTGGTTGGGTGAATCCTTGCCGGGGGTGGTTGGTGAGTCTGTGCCGGTTCTCGTCTGCATCGAGACACACATCCATGCAGTAAAAAAAAGGCCAACCAACCTCTTACCAAGAAGAAGAACCCAACCTACACCTGCTCCGCTGTCTGCTGCCTGTCTGTCAATGGGGCGGGAGGCGAAGGAACGGGGGGATGGGTGGCCTAGCTCGAGTCGGATTCGAAGGGGCGACAATGACATCTCATGGTTGCAGCAGCAGTCAGTGAGTGAGAGAGCTGTGAATCGAGTCGAGTGAGAGACTGAGAGTCAAATCAGATCAGATCAACCCCGGCGCGCCAAGCCCGTGTTTATGGATTCACGGGCTGCAAGAGTGGGCACAGCCAGGTAGCTACACTAGCCTCTAGTATTGTAGCTCCTCTCTCACAGCTCACTGGTGAGGTGAGGTGGTACAGTGCCTGTCCATGCAGGTGGACGATGACCTCCAGGCCCCACACGCAAGTAAGCTTGAATTCTGGGCTCCCGGCCGGTGAGGGGGTGGAAGGGCAGACAGGGGGGCAACGTCGTGGAGTCGTCTTTTTCGCCGCCGCCGACGCCATTCAGGCACACACTGTTCGTGCGTCTACAGGTATGTATGGCCTGCTTCTTAGTCGACGTGCCTCAGTATTTACTATGTAGGCGGACGCTGACCGAACTCTTCCGGGGGCCAACGAAGTCGTGCGTGAGAGAGGCAGGCAGGCAGGCAGGCAGAGAGGAGGGGCGTCCGCATGAATAGCGGCGCGACCTAACGTCTGTGGGATCGAACCAGTGCTGCCAATGTTGCCAGTGCTGCGCGAGGAGGCCTGCAAGGTACTTGGACTTCGGACGACTGGATGAGACGGGATGGGATGATGGACGCCTGGACGCTGGGACGCTGACTGTCCATCTGCAATATCAAGCTCGCTAACGTCTGTCTGTCAGGTCTGGACCAAGAGAAAAACAAAAGAGTCAAATCTCAGTGTCGTAGATTAGATGGACGCTGAGAAGAGGTGAGCCCCCGCCGAGAGGACCCTTCTTTTCGACCATGTCCCTATCCGTCCACTACCGGGACTCATTTGGGAAATGACGGCTGTTGGACGCTTTCTTCTGCGGTTCATTAGGAGCCCCTGGGTAATAGCAGGAGACGGGACGTCCAGGCAAGCCAGGCAAGCAAGGGTATGCGTTGCTTCCAAAATGGAAGCTTCTCTACGGATACCCAGGCAGTTGGACGTCTACCGGTAAGCCAAGAAATATCAGAGGTAGGTGCGGTGGTACGCTGAGCTGAGCTTCGTTGCGTTGCGTTGCGTTGCGCTGAGTTGGGGCCAGCCGCGCGAAAAGAAAAGGTATGCGTGGCGTCGATGCACCATCACACCACCGCCGGGGGGGTGTGGTGAGAGGGAGGACTAGGACTGTTCAGCCCAGAGGGGAGTCGAGTGAGAGTCTGTGTGACTGGATGATGGACGAGGCGGAGAATGCGATGCGATGCGATGGGACGAGTACCGACTGTGAATGCGAGAATGTGAGGGTGGGAGTTGGTGAGCGGGGCGGGAACGAGATGCGGAAGAGGCTTGCATCGTCTTTGCGATGACGAGGGAGTGCGAGTAGGAGTGCGAACGAAGATGAAGCGTGGTAGGATACCTGAGAGAGACGACGGGGGGGGGGGGGGGGGAAGACGGTGGGTGTGTGTGTGTGAGAGGGTGGCGGCGATGAAGGAGGGAGGGGAGGAGAGATGACAGGGGAAGAAATGAGAATGAGATGCACACGCCCCCCGCGTTCGCGTTATTACCTTGGCACTTAACCGTTCCCCCCGATGATTGCATCTTTTCTACTGTGCATATATCCGTTTTTACCCCGATAGTACGTAGGTACGCGGCCCCTCTACATTGTACACTGGGCTGCCCCCGATGTGGGTCTGATGGGGTTCCAGCGGAGGCGGCGGAAGCGGCCCCACCCTGGGGTCCCGGCCAGAGGTTGGCGCGGCGCTAAGCACGCGGCATCCCAGTTCCTGCAGTAGCCGGGGCCTTGTTTTCCAAGGTTACGCACTCTTGGCGCCTCGGGGACCGGGAGGAGAGGGGCCTAGCCGACCGAGGGGGGGCCCATGGGGATTGGCTGCTCCTTCGTAAGGCGAGAAAACTGCAAAAATGGTGGTGCTGAAAAGGAAAGGAAAAGAGGAAAAGCGCTGAAAGGTGCCTTATGTCCGGGGGCACACAATGCCACAAGAATAGGTGGCTTTCGTGTATGCACACTACACCTTCACAGAGGTGTTGTCTGTAGCTGAGCTGGCCCCCCCATAGGCCCCTGTGTCATTTCCCCCTTTTGCCTGATCACTGCCTGATTATGGACAACTTTGTGGTGATGATGGTTATGCCGCCGCCGCTGCGCTGCTTCTGCCGCCGCACTATCGAACATCTCCCCACGAAATGCTACGGTACGGCACATGTCTCTCATTCAGCCGGCGGGACTTGTTTGCGTCCGGGTTCCATTGCGTGCCGCCGTGCGCATCGTCAAAAATCCCGGACCGCCCAAAAGATCGAATGACAGATCGCTCGACCACCCCCAAGTTTTAACGCGCTACCACTATTAGCACCTAGTGTAAAAAGGACCCCAAAAATAAAATTAGTAGTCACCTCGTCTAGTGAAGCTCGCGACGGCACTTACGTACACTACACTAACAAGTAGTGTACGTAGGCCTCCCTCTCCCAGCTGAACGAACTCGACCCGGCAGGCTGGGCACGACTGAAATAGGCAAGAATTGTAGTGCGAAAGACAGAGGGGTAGGGAGCACGGGCTGGCGGACTGTTGAACTGCTCAATGGAACGGTCGGTGTTTCTCTCCCGGGTGCTCGGGAGGAGTTAAACGCGTAAGACGACCGACGACTCACCACCACATGCCACCGGTGGGCTTAATGACTCGACTGGAGGCCTTGCCTACTCGGCATCCTCTGGTCCTTGACAGGCAGCGCATTGGAGTGAAGCTCCGGCTTCCGGTCACGGTTCTCAATACTCTTTGCCATTGGGCCCGATTTCTTCGCTGAAGGAACGTGCAGCACGCACGCACTCACACATACGCAAGCAAGCAAGAAAAAACGCACGGCATTTCGTTCTCGCTTCTGAGTGTTTCCCCGTTTGGGAAACAACTTCGCAGCCTTTGACTTGGACGAACGTGGGCGAAGCTTTTGGCGTTCGCTTCGTTGCTGACCGCATCAACATCCCATCCACCCATTCACATCTCCTCCGCCTCTCTGATCGTGAATGACCGACCCCACGTAAGCCCCTCGGGTAATGTCTTGGGCAAAAAAAAAAAAAAAAGTCTTGGACACACACGTTCCTCTCTCCCGTGCCTTGGCAAGAGACGGAGAGGGGCCGCACGAGAGTGCCCCAGTCCACCAAGAAAACCAAAACCATCGACGATCGCTAGAGGCTGGGCAAAGAGGGCTCGTCATGCGTCCGTCGTAACGCAGCGCAGGCCGAAATTTCGAAGCAGAAAGGTATTTTGAAAGAAAAAGGCCACACAAGTGTGCCGCTTACCTGACTACGGCACGCACTCCGATCCAAGGAGGGGGAAGGTCCTCGTGCGCGTGTATGGTGGTGCCACGGTGTCGCCGCCATCTCCGCCATCACCAAAGCCGCCACGAGAATTGCGTTTCGCCGAATGCTACTGCTACTGCTACACGCAAGACACACCAATCGGACCTTCACCCTCGCATGTGAAAGGTGGCCATGAGGAAGGAAGAAGTGTGAGCCGCCGTTGCAGCCAGCAATCCTGCGACCCAAGACATTTCGAACGGGCATGGAATGGATGGAATCTGCGGCAGGGGGTGGTGGAGGAACAGAGACACGGTGGGCAGGCAGAGACAGAATCAAGCCTCCATCACGAGGCCCGGTCAGCCGTTGAGATTGCATGTCCGCATGGTCAAGAGACATGTGTAAAAAGGTTGAGATGAGACATAACCGGTCTGTTCGATTAGGTGTTATCATTAAGAAAAACGAATAAAACTAGTCTCCCAAGATTTTTGCCGCGACGCACGTCGAGTCGCATCCAACAATTACCCCAAGCATTTCCATTTCGGCCGTACAGATTCGTGTTTCAAAGGACAAGCAGAGTTTGGCGACGTCGCAGCGCATCTGCGTCGGCATCGCCTTGGCCTTCTTGGAACTCGGTTCCTGAGCCCGTCTGACCGAAAAAAAAGAAAGCAAAACCAGCAAAGACGCAATAAATCAAAGTTTTTTCGACATCGGCCTTGCCCCTCATGTTCGTTGTCAAACTCCTGCGCGATATATTGCGGAGCGAGCCGTTTGCGCATGGGGATCACCGAGACCGTCCGGGGAAATGGACGAGGAGGATTGGATCGCCCCTCCCCGGCCGCAACCACCCCCCGGGGATCGACCATGCCGTGCGAGTACGTTCCCGCCGGTCTCAAGGTTAGATGCAGGCCGCGGCACTAATATCGCGTTACAGGCAGGCACCGCCCGATCAATTGCAGTTGCCGAAAAGCGACTGGCAG
This sequence comes from Colletotrichum musicola, assembly GCA_014235935.1. NCBI lineage: Eukaryota > Fungi > Ascomycota > Sordariomycetes > Glomerellales > Glomerellaceae > Colletotrichum > Colletotrichum musicola. The sequence goes on from WIGM01000200.1 coordinate 28,465, forward strand.
CCAGTCCCGCAGTGTGCCGCCGTGTTACCGCTGTTGCATTTCTCGTCAGTACATGTGCATACCAAACATCGCGGCACGGCCTGTGGGGTTGCCACCCGGATGGACCATGCCCGTGGGGTTGGAGGGTGAAGGTGTTGGAGGTGGAGATGAGGCGGGTGAAGATTTCCAAAAAAGCAAACCAACTTACCAGAAACCAGAGGCGGAGCAGCACTTCTTCTCGCCGTAGTTCTTGCATGTGGCCTGGAATTGGCTGCCGCAGAGGCCGTTGGATGTGTCGCTGACGCCGGGGGACGGCGGCGAGCAGGATCCGAAGCCCGATTGGCAGCCCGTTCCGCAGTACACCAAGCTAGAGCCGCTGTGGTAAGGAGTAGGGGCGCATGGTCAGCCGCGTTCCTCGCTGCGTGGGAGGCTTCTTCATCTTCCCGAAACGACTCACCAGAACCCGTAGAACGAGCAGCAGTTTCCGAACGCCGAGTTGAGGCATGTGTATCCGTTCGTGCCACCACATGTCTGGTCTGGTGACACCTTGCCCGTAGGCACGGAGCCTGCGGACGACGACACTCGAGTGGACGAGGACACGGCACGAGAGGTCGAAGAAGCGGGAGCGGTTGCCGGGCTCGAGATCCTGGTGCTTAGCGTCGTGGACCTCGTGCTGGCGGGCGCGCTCGTAGAGCTAAGGGCGCCACCGGCGCTACGATACCAGTTGGCCTTGGGGTCGTTCAGACACTCGCCCACCGTCACTAGACGATAACCTCGGGCCTTGGCGGTATCAATCATGAACTGGGTCAGGTTGAACACCGTCTGGTAGTGGACATCATGAGACAACTCGATGTAGCTGTTGGCAGCGGAGTTCGTCGAGACGCCATTGGAGAAGCGGTCCTTGGCCGTCTGGATCAACTCGGGGGTGTCGTACATGTAGTCCTTGGTATCAACGTTGATGTTGATGATGTGGTATCCGAGCGTCCGGAGCAGGTTCTGGCAGCCAGACCCGGCGGAGCACTCCAGATACGGCGGACGCATGTACGTCGGGATCCATCCGAAGAGGTTCCGGAAGGCCATCTCGTTGTAGATGATCTCTGTCCTCTGGATCGTGCTGTTTGCCAAGTTCAAATTGCGGTGGGTCCACGTGTGGCTGGCGATGTGATGGCCGAGGGCGTGCATCCGGCGCATGATGGCCGGCCATGGTGTAGACGGGTCGTCCATCCGCTTCTTACCCTTGTTGTTTCCTGCGACAAAGAAGGTGGCGGTGACATTCTGGGCCTCGAGGATGTCGAGAAGCTGCGAGGTGTAGATGTAGGGCCCGTCGTCAAAGGTCAGTGCCAAGGTCCCCGGGATGGCGCAAGTGGTGATGATGGAGCCTGTATTGGGATGTGCATGTTAGGTTGGCCCGTCCCGCGTTGCATGAGGCAAGGAAGCAAGCAAGCAGGTGAACACACCGTACGGCACGGATCCCACGAGGGGACGGGAAATGCTCTCCGTGCTAGCGCCGGGTGGCGGAAAGCTGTCGAGGCCGTGTTAGCACGGGCATCGAGACCGGCGAGGGCCAAGACCGACGTCTCAGTCGACTTACAAGGTATCGCAAGAATCACTGTATTCGAGCTGGCATTGCGAGCCGCCGCAGTATTCTGCCGTCGTTCCACACCATCCGGCCTCACTGCAACACTCCCCCGAAGGACAGGACCCAACTCCGGGCCCGCACTCGGCGCGCTTCCTCAACGGACCGTCGAGAGTGGCGGCCATGGCGGCCCCTGAGAGGACGAGAGACAGCAGGGCATGCATGGCTAGACGATATTGAGGCGGTTTGCAAATGCAAAGAGGGTATGATTCCGGCCGATCGACGATGCGGGCGAGATGGGGGATTGGGGTTCCGGAACTGTTCGAGGACGGCGAGGAGCGGTATTTACACCATGTGCCTGGAAGCAATAATTGTCTTGACAACCGCACGTCTGGAAGCTCAATATCTCCACACGGATCACGCCAAGGACGCTTGCTTGAGTCCAGTCGCTCAGAACGGACAATAGAGAGTGCAATAAGATGCTGGCCGAGGCGGCTTGACACTTGGCAGCTGGCTCCATGGCGCTGGCCAAGTGCATATAGTCTCGAGTCTCTTGGGCCAAGGATGGAGTCAGACGGGACGGGCGGCACTCTGACGGGCAGGCTGACGCAGTTCCGACCTCCACGATACGAGACGTTGCCCCTCTAGATCTCGACCCAAGGCCACCATTGCCCGGCGCGACAGCCACCACCACGCGGAAGTGCCCACGTCGTTGGATTCGTAGCCTCGGGGGCGGGCAACGGGGCTGCCCTTGACAGGTCAGTCCGACCCATCAGCAGATAGCTATACGAAGTGAAAAAGAAGCCGTGGGCCGGTCGGTGCCGTACATAGGAGGCCCCAATGCTGGGTTTCTCCCGATCACGACCCCGACTTGCCCGACTAAAGGCTGGGATCTGCAGATATTGTCGGAGCCAGTCGAGATGCTGCATGATGACCCGTGTGCGTTGGCAGGCTAACAAGCAAAAAAGGAAGAAGTTTCTTTCAATATGGGATGGGCTGAGTGAGACAAGACAAATTGGGACCTTGCAGGCTTGCAGAAGCTGAGCGGGTAGGCTGCTAGTGCTCCACAGCCAGTCCAGCCAGCCAGCACGAAGATCCACGCCTGATGATTGACTGATGATGTGCTTTCGAAAAGGCCAGGGGAGGCAGGACGGGGCTGGAGGAAGATCAGAAGAGCTGGGATGTATGTGGCCGGCTGTTGGCGGGGTGGACGGGTTTACAGGACCCCCTCCCCGGGCTCTGCTCTGATAATCCTTGTCGCCCTTCTCATTGAATTATCCGAGCGTAACCAGTCTCGGCTTAGCTGGAGAAGCCGGGGTCGGGCAAGTCGGGGTCGAGGACGAGGACAATGAGAGGTATCCGTATCACTTACTCCGTACCTACATACCAGGCTTGCCTTATTACGAGAACAGGTATTGCCATGGGCATCCATCAAGGTCATGAACTGTTGGTTCTTGGGCTGGGGATCGTTGTCCTTGTCCTTGTCCATCCATCTCTTGTCTGCTGTCCGTTCCGTTCGGCTATTGTTGTCAACCAAAGGGAGAAGCCGCCTGACATCTGGATCGAACAAGCGGATGAACCAAGGCGGGCGGGCGTTTGTCGTGTTCCGTTCCTCTGATCTGGTCACTGCTTGTTCGTCCTTCGGATGCGGCTGTCCCTTTCTGACTCCGAGGATCTGGTAACGGACCAGAGAAGGATGACAGCGCCGACAACCGGCGCAGCAGCCACACACGCCAACCAGTCCCAGTGGCTTAAGACCATTGTTTTGACTGACTCTCTTCCCGAGTGTGACAAGGCGTATACAAGTACGGACAGAGAGTGAATTGTTTCTCCCCATCCAACGCTCCGCCCGCTCCATCTTGCCGATCAGCGAGCTCTCTTTCGACCTCACCCGTCAATCAGGCGACGGATTGAAGGCCTTGCTTGGCCCACGAAACAAGGCATCGGCCAGACCAGGCCAGCGCCCCATTGATATTCATGCTGTCAGCATTTGATCCGTCTCCCCCGCACACCAACCTCTTTAGTGGGCTCTTCGTCGCCTGTTTTTTCCCCCTCTCTCCCTCGATCGCCAGAGCAGAAAGTACTCGCTCACGCAGGTACGGGAGACGACGCCAGTCGGGATGTTGAGGTCATCTTGGGTCGGACAAGCGCGCGAAGTGGAAATGGTCGAGTAAAGTTGTCTAGTCTCATGGATGCGATCTTCTCGTATTACCAAAAGCCGAGGAAGCACAAGTCATGAGACTGAAGCGGTGCGATGCCGGCGTGGGCCAATTGCATCCCCGGCCTCACACAAAGAGTGAGATGCACCTCGTCTTTTCTGCATTGTTGGACAGCTTGGCTCCCACTTGGCAGGGCTGCGGCTCCAATACCCGTCCTCGGCGCGCTGTGTGTCGCTGTACGGTTCTAAAAATTGCAATGCATCTCGCATTTGCTGTGCAGATTCCACCGTTGCGAAAAGGAAGAGGTCTTGCTAGTCTCCCCAATTGCTGCTTCGTCAGAGGCGGCGAGTGCAGAAACTCCCACCAATAACCCCGACTTTGCGGGCACACACATTGGGAAAATGAGCGAATCCAATTCTCAGGGCAATCGAAGACGCTTCCACGCCGCAGACGACTAGCCCAGCAAGCGCACGAGTGGTCGTTCTGGTGGTGGTGCGCCTCGTCCGTGAACATGGCTCCGGTGGTATGGCCGGTGGTATCGGTCGGCAAATGTTGCGGCCTCGCAGTGAGAAGACGGGAGTCGCTTCTCTCGCCACCGCGCTACGACCGTCGCTCACCGTCTAATTAGTGTACATAATACGGTCGCTGTGCAGATGTATTCTCGGTATTTCGACCCTTTTCGAGGAAAGCTGCCGCTGATGAAACCGGCTGAGCAAGACGTGATGCTATTCCCGTAGTTCGCTTTGCCATAGGGATTTTCCGTCTGCCATCTTCCCCTTTCGGACAGCATCTTTGCTTGTTTGGCAAAGTGTCATGCCACGACACGACTAAGCTGCTGGGTTGAACTCGTGATGACAAGCTTGGCTGGGCAAGGCCGCGGTGACCTGAGAATCCTGACGGCAGGCCGCGTGTTGCATAACAGTACTGCGTACTTTTCCCCTGTGGCGCTGCGCCGGTGCCGGGACGGCTTGAACGAGAGAGATCTTAGCGGACGTTTTTTCTTCCTCGTCGTCCTGAAAGGGCTCGAGAGGAGACGAAAAGGGCAGCAGAGGCGTATGGGAGAAACAACCGGTGATTGGCGTCCATCCCCACCACGTGTATGCCGCCCGGTGCAAGGGGCCGATTGTGGCTTAGAAGCTTGGATCGGCATCCGTGATGTTCGCAAGTTCGGTGAGGAGCGAAAAGGCAACGGTATGGATCATGGATGAAAGAGATGCGGTACGTAGCGGACGGGATCGAGGGCGTGGAGCCCGGACCGGAAACCCATGGATGGGGGCGAGCTTGGGGTGCTAAGGAAGCCAGGGGGAGGGGGTGCGTAGAAAACCAATCTTACACTAGTAGACGATGGTGGTGGTGGTGTTTGGTGTTGGTGTATCCATGGGTGTAGGCGATGATGCGAGAGAAGAGGGAGAAGCAGCAAAGAAGAAAAAAGCCGGGGCGAATAACCCCGCCTCCATGCAATACTACCCACACTGCTAGGTCATGCAATTAGATGCAATAACCAGGTGTCCCACCGGAAGGACTGAGACATGCATCCAGCGGGGGCGGGTCTTGAATCTTCGCCGAGATGCATAATGCATGACATTTGCATATGCGCCGTCCGTGGGTGCGTGAGCTAGTAAGCGAGGATGGAAGCCCGATGGCCGAGCGGACAAACGTCCGTCCCTCCTGCTCCCCTCCAATCATCCCGTCTCAACCTCTTTTTAGCCGTAGTGCTTTCTTCTCTCACGCTTCAACATTTAACGTCGTCCCATTCGACTTTGCGAATTCGCTCGCCAAGCCAATAGCTTCCGCAAATACTCGAAATCTGCATACGCATCAGCATCAGCGCCGACAGCAGCAGCCGGTGACAACAACACCAGCAGCAGCTCATGGCAACCCGACAGCATCGCGGGTTTCTCAGCAAAGCCGAAGAAAAAAATCACTCGGCGACGGCCTTGCGCTCGCTCTTTCTCCGGACGCTCTCTCCGTACCACGCAAGCAAGGCTCATCCTGCCCCCCCCCCCAATGCTGCTTCACACCCCCCCTCCTCTCTCACCTCAAGCCCGCACCCCCTTGTCGACATCCTCGCAGCAGGTTCCCGTCGAAGAACCCTCCCAAGACCGCCTCCAAGAAGTTGTTAATGTTTAGAACGTGGATTTTCGCCTTCTCGATGCGCAGACCCGTTCGGCCAAAAAGTGATCGTCGGTCCAAGACTGGTGGCCAAGCAAGGAGCAAAAGCCCTCGGCGCGGAGATGCGAACGTAACCCCTCAGCGTAGCTTTCGGTGTTTGTCGATTCATCTCGATCCAGCACCCCGGCCGCCGCTTACGACCTCGAATATGACCTTGCAGCGGATTATCAACTTCGAGTTCCGCGCCGTCAGGATTGTCAGAGTTCCAGCCAGCCACCCCAGGCGCACCCTGTCACCCCCAATGGATAAACGAGCCAAAATGGAAATAATCAACTGCGAGAAAGAGAGAGAAAAAAACACCTCCCCAGCACGGACGACAAGGGCTTCCTGCATGACATCAGGCGTCGGAGGGGACCTCGGCGAAGTTGCGATGGACGAGCAGGGGAGATGAGTGTCTTTGCCTGCTTCATGCATCCGGGCTTGCCAGCTTGGCGATCCCGCTGGGTGATGTGACGGGATGGTGTTGAGGAGGAGTGACCCGAAGAGCTGAGGCCGTGACGGGGATTCCTCGAGTACCCAACGCCTGTTCCGGGCGTGTGTTCTGGATTCCTGCCGGTGCAGAGATTCTGCCATTCTCGTTTTCCCTGATGCCATATTGCGCTATCCGTATTGCTTGCCTCTGCCCGTGCGGTGTCGTCCTGCCGAAGCGCGCCTGTCCCGTCTGTGGTGGTTGTATCTGCGCGTCCCTCGCGCTTTGGGGGTGGGCCGTTCAGCCACCTTCAGGCCGCTTGCCATGGACTGTTTTTGGGCAGACTATTGTTGACCGTCGCCTGTTTGATTCCCAAGTCTGGCCCTGCTCGGGAGCTAGCCCGGACCTGAAACTATCATCTCGTCGACTTTGATCTGTCCACGGCCCCGTCGCCATCCTAGCCGCGTGCCGTCGGCTTGGAGCCTCATAGAGTCACCACCACCACCACCACCACCACCACCACAAGTATGGCCATGACCATGGCCACCTCCATTGCCATGGCGTTCATGCCGTCGTGCAAACGTGGATCCCGATTAGGCCCGGCCGCACACGGGTTGATGCCATGTCTCAATCGTTTCTTTCCGCAGGCGCCTGGCGTGGAGAGGCCGCTGCCACTCCAAATTCTGGGCTGGGCAGCCTCGAGACGCAGACGCTGACGCTGCCAGGGGCAGGGCCGACGTGAGTGGGCTGTCGGCTGTCTCCTCCTTCCTCTCCTTCTCCTCCTTGTTATCCATCATGTATGTCAGTGCCTTAGTTGCCAACTCTTTTTAACTCCCGTCTTCTTTCTTTCACAACCGGGTGTCCATCCTTCTCGACGTACGCCTCTCTTCCCTCTTTACGCCCTCCAACTGCTTGGCAGTGAAGTTGACTTTCCAAGAAGATATCAAGGACATCCTCCTCCTCCTCTTCCACATCCACGACTCTTCTTCGCCATTCGTTCTTCCGTGCTTCATACCAACCCTTCCTTCGTTATACCCCTTCACCATCTTCATCACAATGAACTCCCAAGTGCTTACTCCCGATACCCCAGAGAGGTCTCCGACCGGCCGGGGCGACTTCCCCTTCGACTCTCCCGAGTCACCGAAGGACAAATCTGAGCTTTGGGAATACTCTCATGATGGTTACTACCCCATCACGCCTCCCACTGAGGAGTGCGAGTCCGACGAGGAGCTCGCCACCATTGCCAGCTCCATCGACCTCGAGTCGGAGCCCCTCGTCGCCGTCATCGGTGTCGGATATGTCGGAGAGCACCTCGTGGGCAACTTCTCTCGCAAGTTCAACGTTCTCGGCTTCGACGTCTCTGAGGCCCGAGTCCAGAGTCTCGAGAAGGAATTCGGTCCGGACAGCAAGGCCAAGTTCACCCATAAGCCAAGCGACATGGCAGCCGCCACGCACTTCCTCATCTCTGTTCCCACGCTCCTCCGCCCAGACCAGACCGTCGATACGTCATTCCTCAGATCCGCCCTCAAGAACGTCGCAACATACGCTCGCGCTGGGTCTGTAGTGGTCGTCGAGTCGTCCGTTGCCGTGGGCATGACCAGAGAATTGCTTGGCCCCCTCGCTAAGGAGCGTCACTTCTTCGCCGGCATGTCTCCTGAACGTGTCGATCCCGGCCGTGTCGAGCCTCCCGCCCATGCCATTCCCAAGATCGTTTCCGGTCTGGACGACATGGTGCCCGGTTCCCTCAACGCCATCGTCCGCTTGTATTCTCAGGTGTTCGACCATGTTGTGCCCGTGTCACGACCAGAGGTTGCTGAGATGACCAAGTTGTACGAAAACTGTCAGCGCATGATGTGCATTGCGTTTGCCAACGAGATGGCAGATGCTTGTCTCGGCCATGGCGTAGACCCGTACGAAGTCTCCGGTGCTGCGGCGACCAAGCCTTTTGGATATATGCCCTTCACGCCCAGTCTCGGTGTCGGTGGCCACTGTATTCCCGTCAACCCCTACTATCTTCTCTCCAACAATCAGTTCCCTCTCTTGCAACACGCGACGGAAAGGATGCGTGCTCGTCCGTCAGCGATTGCTCAGCGCGCTGTTGACAGACTGTGCGCGGAGAAATCTCGACCGAGCGTCCTCGTCGTCGGCATGGGCTTCAAGAAGGGACAGTCTCACCTCGCAAACTCCCCAGGCCTTGAGCTCGCAAAGAGCCTCGTTCTGTCGGAGAAGGTCGATGTTTGCTGGGCCGACCCCCTCGTCAAGCAGGAGGCGGTGCCGCAGATTGCTCGCTTGAACGACGTCGAAGAGTGGAATGCCAAGTCGCTGGAAGAACGTTTTGACATGATCATCGTCGCGTTCCGCCAAACAGGGCTTGATTTCGGCGTTCTAGACCAGCTGCACCACACTCCTGTCGAGATGTGGTGCAACTAAGGCCTCAACCAAGGTCATGCGCTGATGGTGGCACTCTCTGCCCTCTCCATCGCCTAATCCATCTCTTTTTTCCGAGACGCTTCTCTTTTCCTCTCCAATCATCGGGTTTCCATTGGGTTTCTGGCGCATGTGCCTGCCGGTTTGCTAGGAGATGTGCACACTGAAGCAAACGGCAGCCGGGCGCAAGAGACGAATGACGGACGTAATACCTCGGAGTTTTCTTTGCTTCTCTTTTTCCTTTTCCTCGATCATCGGACGGTGTCACGGTGTTTCTCTTTTCGTTTCTTGGTAGAAAAAATGGTCGATTTAATGCGTCTTGACGACATGGGACTGAATGGGCACACCGACGGCCGTCGACGATAGATGCGCGATACATATTTCCAGGGAAATTTTCCTATAGTCGAATCAAAAGTGTTCAGCAAACCCTATCTCTGCGTGAAGTCGTCTCTAATCGGAGAGGGCTCGATGGCGCATCCTGGCCCCGACTTGGTTGGATGTGTCGTTCGGGTTCGTGACAATCGGTTCCTCCCGGTCGTGATGTGATGGTTCGCGGAAGTAAAAGTAGACACTGATTTGCCTGCGCCACCGTTGCGCCGTCTCTGATCTTAGCAGGCTACCTCCCGATCATAGCCGCTCCCAAATCAGTCGGAACCCGTAAACCGATCGCACATGTCGGTATTCCGCGCATCGCATCGCGTCTCCGCCGAGACGAACGAACCCAGACGCGGGCGTCGTCTCTTTTATCCACTGAATACGACCATGGTGCGATGGGGTGCGATGGGGATGCTCCGGGAAAGACGGCACGAGTTGCCATGTCGACATGCTGTTAAACGGCTAGTTCTCACGACCCTCCCCCCCAGGATACGATGCATGACTGTCGCTGCCGGTGCCGGGATACCGGGCTGCCCCGTAAACGATGCCCCGTGGGAAGCGTTGCTTGGTGGGCGAACAACGCTGAGCTCCGTGCCACATCCGAGGGGCAGCGGCGATGGATATAGGATTTCAACGCTCCATGCGACCCAACGCAGCCCTGGCCTGCAAATCTTTCTCGGTCCTAATCGCGGCGTCTATCAGGTGCGAGGGATCGATATCTGCTGCCGTCGTTGGTGCTGGTGTGTTGTTGGCGTGCAATCGGGACCCGGTCCATATCGCGCTGCATTATCTATTGATCTGCGCGGCATCGGCACGCGGCCGGGGTTGGCTGGCAGCCTTGCCGTTTACAGTCGAACGGCATAGTTTGTGTGAGATAAGAGGGTTGCTTTCGAGTTGGTTTCGGGGCCGGTGGATTGTCGCCATAACCCATTTCGAGGTTCTAGATGCAAGTGAGAATGGATGGCAGACGGGACAATACGAGAAGCGATACGAAAAGAATTGACGAAAGAGACGGGCGAAGGTAGGCAGAGGTGGTGTGAAGGCGGTGAGGAAATTTCGGTTGCGCGCCAAAGTCCTGTATCTGTACCTATGTATGTGTAAGGAAAGCGGCTGGGAATGATTGCTGTGAGGAGGTTAAGCGAAGTATGGCGGATGGTATTGTCGGGAACGGTGCCGTGTGTTTCCCCCCTCCCTCGGCCGTCGCCTCGTATCCTTTAGTACTTGGGCAACCTCCGCTCGGCGAATGTTCCTGCGGCTGCTATAGAAGGGAAAAAGAAGCACGACACCCTCGGGGTTGCGCACTTGGCATGTGTCGAGTGGACGTCCGTCCGGGGATACCGGCGCCTCGGTGCCGCGGACAGCGGCGGGCTTCCAGCTTCCTTGGTGTGGGAGGGCGTGATGATCCAGCTGATCAGACGTGCTCGCTGTCTGACTGCATGCCAGCCTCTGGGCATCAGTTAGCGGAACTCGGCCAACGAGAAGAGGTCTAGTTACCACGATCTGTCGATCACCGCCCTCCGTCGGTCGCCGGAAGCTGTCAAGCAACGCCGTGATGGGCATGTCGTAAATGATGATTCAATGCCTCTTCGACGGGCACTCCGGAGCCCGGAGATGTCGTTTATCCCGTCGCCAAGGCCGAATACAGCTAGATGTCCGTCAATACGAGCGATGCTAGATGATATCGGTTGCCCTCGGAGGGCGCGCATCCCGGACAGTAGGTGGTTTTGGGGGATGTTCTTGGAGCGTTCCCATGTGCTCTTTCCCAGATGTTCCAGAGACGGCAATATCCAAATCTTCAGCCGGGATGTCCCAAAGTGTTTCATAGAGACGGTACCTATCCACAAGACACCTTCCCAGCCTACTTAGGTGCCTAGGTAGGTACAGCGGGTGGCGAGGTAACTGGGTACGGTAGGTACCAAGTAGATAGGTATGTAGGTAAGGCAGGAGGTACCTGCGGCGGAAGATAGCTATATAGAAGTCAAGAGCAGAGGACAGCTTCAAAGGAAGGACCTCCTGCTTATTTGGGCACGTCAAGCAACTCCTTCCTACCTGGGTGATGCAGAGAATTTCGGAAAGAGCCTGACAAACCTGCTCCTTCCCTGCCTACCTACCTAGGTACATAGGTATGTAAAAGTTTGCGTGTGCCCCTTAGGCTGCCGTAGGCGATCAGTGGTGGTGTCCGTTAGGCAGGTAGGTGCTCCTCTGGTGTTGTGAGTTGCAATGTGTGAAGCCTTTGCAGTTGAGGGAGTCCATGATGTCGGCCGTGTGGCTTCCCGCCGCCCCCCAAGCTGAGCACCGCCCAGGCCCATGAGGCCAGGTCAGCGCGAGATCGTGTCCTCGGCGCCTCGCTCCTGGTCTAGGTACGAATGAGTAAAGCTATGTATGTACTGTGTCCGTAGGACCAATGGAGAGAAAAGAGACCTGACTGCCCTCGTCATCTGGCGCCATTCGTGAGATCCAAGCCACCGTGAGCTCGCATGTGTCCTTGGCTGCTGGAAATCTGCCCAATGGGACAAGACGGTACTCTCAAAGCAAGTCGAGCCAGTTCTTGGCATGTTGCGGCGCAGGACTGCTTGAGCCTGGGATTCCAACCTCGCGTGAGTGACTCGGGCCGAGAGCCACGCCTCGGAATCTGCGCTGCATGAGTTGAAACGGAAGGGTCTGTTCTGGAGTGAGTCTGGAACACGCATCATCGTAGGGGTCACATCGCGAGGAAGAATAATAGGAACGTGTCAAGAAGCAGAACAGTGCCAAGTCGCCGCTTGGTCTTATTTTGAATATAGCGTGTGTTCGAGGCTGTATAGTATGCCTCTCCGAGCAATCGAGCAATGGAAAAAAAAAAGCAAACTTGGGTTCCCAGATCGTCTCCAAATCACCAAACCACAACCAAACGATACCTCAGTCCTCCTGCACGTCCTCCATCATCCCAGGCATCGCCGTTGATCTCCGGTCGGTCCTCGCTTCAGGTCGTCATTATGTTCTTCTTGCCGGGTGGCTGAGGTGTGTGATAACGGGTGAGGTGAGGCAGGGTAGAGTGGCAGAGTCGAGACGGGTATTATGAAATGGACGGAGCTGGTCGTTTGTTTAGTGTGCCGCAAGCAGCTGGTCGGTAAGACCTGCCATGTTCTGGTCGAAGGCGCGACTGCCGTCATCGTATCCATCGTCGTCGGGGGTTCGTCGACGCGTGAAGGGGGGTGGGTGGTCTTCGGTATCATCGACGTCGTTGTCGTCGTCGTCGTCATCCTCCTCCCCCTCCTCGTTGCTTGACACGAATAGTCCCTCCTCCTCCTCAGGCTTCTTCTTCGTCTGGCGCGGCAAAGGTGTGGGAGATTCTTCTTTCACAGCCACCTTGCGACGGCCGCGAGCGGATGCGGTGGCTGCCTTGGTGGGGGAGCGAGCGATCTTCTTGGGGGTGCGCGGAGCGAGAGGGGGCCTGGTCTTCGGTCCTCGGGGGGCCGCGACGCCCCTTCTCTCGTTGCCATTGGCCTTTTTCGCCTGGGACTGTTGGAGATGATGACGGCAGATCGCCCAGTCGGTGCGGCCGTTAAATAGGAAGTCGGCGGGGGGGCGACAATGGCGACCGCGCGAGCAGTACTGCCACCCCAAGAACCTTCCGCCATTGACGCCGTCGAGGCAGAGCCTGACGACGCCGCCGACGGGAAAGGCCCCCAGGGTGCAGTCCTGGTGGTCGCGGCGCTTCTTGTCACCCTTACCCTTTCCGACGTTCTTGCGAAGCTATTTGTATCTTCGTTAGCGATAGGTCGACGATGAGAGGCAACGAGTAGGAGTAGTGATGGACAGTGGAAACCCAGAAATACATTTCGAAATTTCGAGATGGGCAGAGGGGTCAGGGGGAAGGGAAGAGATGGGAGGGATATTCTCGAATTTTGAAAAATGACAAAGCTTGAAGAAGCACAAAGCAGAACAAGGGGAAGAATGAAGCAAAGAGAATACTCACAGCCATTGAGTCTGTGGTTGTTGATGTTTTTTTTTGTTGGAGAAGAGAGGTTGTTGGTATATAAGAGCCTTTGGCTCTCTCTTCTGCTCGTTCTTTGTGTGTGCGAGTCTATCTTCTCAAAAGAAAAAAAGAAGAAGGAAAGGGTGCAAGAGGTCCCTTTTATAGGGAGATCCTTGATGGTCTGACGACTCAGCGGTGGGGGCACTGGAGGTGAGAGCCCACGATCCAAAGAAGCGGGTGCCAAGGTTGGTGATTCCTTCCATAGTATTGTAATGGCTTTACGTCCAAACTGACGGACGCGAGAGGCGATGGACGCGAGAGATGACGGACAACGGAGATAACAGAACAGACTGGAGCAATTAGAGCAAGAGCCCATAATCCAAAGAAGCGGGTGCCAAGGTCAGTGATTCCTTCCAAGGTATCGTGATGGCTTTACGTCCAGGCTGATGGACACAAGAGGCGATAGACATAAGGGATAACAGACAACCGGGATAACGGACAAGAGACCACAGTCCAAAGAAGCGGGTGCCATGTCGGTGATTCCTCCCATAGTATCTTGATAGCTTTCTGTCCAGGCTGATAGACATGAGCACCAATGGACAAGAGTGGCGGGAGCAATAGGGGTGAGATCACACAGTCCAAAGAAGCGGGTGCCACCAGCTTGGTGATTTCTTCTGTTGTACTGCAATGGCTTGACTTCCAGCCTGACAGACACAAAAGGTAACAAACTCAGTGGCGGGAGGACTGGGGGTGCCGACAATTCAAGGGAGCGGGTGCTGCTGGGTCGGTGATTCAGCCATTGTATCGCAAAGGCTTTGTGTCAAGGCCAACAGACACAAGAATTGATGAACGCGAGAGGTGGTAGAGAAGAGAGGTGGGAGAGCTGGGAGAGCCCACAATCCAAAGGAGCGGGAGCCAGTCAGTGACTCTTTCTGCTGCATTGTGAGGACTTCACTCCAAGGCCAACGGACTTGAGTGACAGAGACAGAGAGCAGGGTTCTCTCGAGGAGTGAAGGTTTCGTGATGAAAGTGGAAGTCTCTTGATAAGAGTGAAATTCTCATGAGGGGTGAAGGACTTGTGGGGAGAGCAAAGGTCTTGTGATGAGAATGAAGGTCTCGCAATGAGGGTGAAGGTGCTGAGGACCTGCGAGGAGTTAGCAATTGTCAAAGAGCAAAGAAATCGCAAAGAGTGAAGGGCTTACAAGGTGTGAAGAGCTCTCAAGGAGCAGAGGGCTCCGTGGGTAACGTCGTTGGCGGAGGTTGAGGCGGTTGCACTGGTCCGGCCGGATCTTGTTGATGTGGAAGGGAGGGTTTTGGCAGAGCAACCCACCACAAGAGAAAATCAAGATAGATAGGTAGATACAGTTTTGAAGAGAAAAAAAAAACCCCTGAATGAGAATAATTCAGCTGGGTAGGTAGGTACGGTTTTGCAGAGAAAAAAAAACCTCAGTTGAGAAAAATCCAGATGGGTAGGTAGGTAGGTAGGTAGGTAGGAGACTCGAAAAGCGGGCCTAGGCAACGGCGTTGCTCTCGAAGCTCATCAGACTGCAAGACCAGATCCATATCCCCCAGATGCAGTCTGTGATACATTAGGCTGGCAGTGCTGCTACTGGCCTGCTAGAGGGGCATTGGCTCAACACCAGAGTGCAGGTCAAGCATCATACACACCGGGGACGAGGTTACAGATATTAAGACCGTGTATTAAAAGCAACTTGCGTAACCAAAGGGTATTCGGTAACGGGTCCCTGCTCTAGATGTACATTTTGACGCTCGGAATATTGCACTGGAGACAAACAGAAAATCGATAGAGGACTCGGACTGCTGCTGACAGTCAACAGAAGTTTGTTGAGCAATCTGACGGATGTGAAAGCAGACCGGAACGCCAGAGATGGGAAAGAACGCTGGTTGGTATGCGAAGCCAGACCCGTTTACAGACACACGTGACGGGGACGAGTGCCGAATCAGTCGCCGAGAGGCATGCCCTCGAGCTCGTCTAGCAGGCGGCGCCAGTTATCGGCCAGCATCTCCGAGTACTTGACGCGCTCCTGGGCCCAGTCCTGGTTCCAGCGCGACACGTGGAACTGAGTTGTCTGGAAGTACATGAGTTCGTCGCGGATACACTCCTTGACGAAGATAGAGCGGTTGTGCTGGTTGACGATGGACTCCTTGTCCTGCAGGGATCGTTAGTGGTGGGTCCGAGGAAGACGGGGGCACCTTTACATACCTTGATGATGGCATCCACCACCTTCTCGATCTCGCCCGGCTTCACCAGGCCCTCGGGCTTGCTCCGGAGGTTGGCCAGCTTGGTCTCGTTCGTCTGGATCCGGCGCTCGAGGTAGGGAATGTTGTCCTTATCGAGGCGCTCTCTCCGGTCGAACAGCTCGCGGACGCTGACAAGAGCGTCACGCTGGCGCTTGAGGTCCTCCAGCACACCCTCGTCCCATGCCTTGCTTTCGTCTTCCATGAGGCTCTGGCAAGTCCTGAGATGCCTGCTCATGGATGTCAGGCCGTCGTTCAGCAGAGGCACGTCGTTGGTATCGGTTGCGTAGGTGTCGGCGCTCGTCTCAGTCAGGGAGGCCAGAGACAGGGCGATGCGGGCATGGTCGGCAGCAACGCCCTCGGTACGCTTCACCAGGCGGTCCATGATGTTGCAGACGTTAATGTACAGCTCGGCTGAGCGTCGGATGCCGGAACGGGTTTTGTCAAACAAGCTCTCGAGATTGGGGTTCAATGAGTCCTCCAGACCAGGCGGCAGAACGCGGCCGGTAAACTCATCTTGGACAGAAATCGTGGCCTGCTTACGCCACACCGAGAGTTCCTGATGCTATTAGTGTAAGAAGCCGAGGGGACTGGGGCCGACATACTGTAGGAACGGTGAGGAACATGATGATGAGCTGCTCCTGGCTGAGAATGGGATGGCGAACGAGGGCGTTCAGAAACCTTGCCAAGCCGCGGCGGCGCTTCTCGATGAAGGCACCATCGTTAGACAAGTGGTTTCCATTGACTGGACAACATCAGCGACGGCTACAAACACAATGAGAGGGAGCATGAGAATGGACGTACCCGAGACACGCTTGGGCGGCAGCAATGGCAGGACTCTGAACGGGTAGCGCTTGTGCAGACAGTCGAGCAGCCAGACGAAGTCGCTGTACCGGCGAATGACCTTGCTGCCACGTCGAATGCTCGCAACTTCGTAGTTGTGGTGCTGGAACATGAAAAGACCCTCCTTCTCCGGCATCAGGGTAACGATGATGTTCTCCTCCACACTGCCGCCTGTCCGTCCACTTGCAGCAGTCCGCAGAGCAGGCACGCTTGGAGCATTTGCGGACGGTTCGCGTCCACCACTGGCGCCGCCGAAGGGACTCGTCACCGTGTTGGGAATCGTCTCGTTGAAGCCGCCTCCCGTGCCGCTGCCATCAAAGTACCCACCCCAGCCGCCACCGGGCGATGTCCCGGTCACAGTGTTCACATTCTGGGTGGCAGAGCTCGTCTCGGAGCCAATGGTCGCAGTGGTGTACGACGACATGGTGCGACCGGCGATGGCAGTACTGGGTGAGGTGCCGTAGTTGCCATTGCCGTTGCCGTTACCGTTGCCATTGCCATTCACGGCATGACGTTGTGGGCTGGCGCCGTTAGTCCTGCTCGGAGACTCGGCGGCGGCATGGGCGTGACCCTTGTGTACGTCGGGGGAGTTCCACGGGTCATCGGATTCTGGGAAGTCCATCGGGGGTCGGCGCAGGGTGCTTGGCTTCGGCGGCGATGCGGGCGGTTCAGGAGTGGGCGTCGCCGGAGCTTGGGGAGGTTGGGCAACTGGAAGCTCGGATACGGGAGGCATCACCGGAGCAGCAGTCAAGCCGGCCAGCTTGGGGAGTGGGAGATCTGGTTAGTGTATTGGCAATTAGCAAGGAACCCCACACAGATTGCGCACTGATAAGTCGACAGTCGATGGCTCGGCAGACAGGGGACCGAGTCCATCGTCGTCATGGCCAGCGGGAGCGATGGAGATGAAGATGGGGATGGAGCTGGAGCTGGAGCTTGGGGGGAAGAGGGAATAACATACTTCTGCGTCGCTCGTCCACGGTGTCGAGGCTGATGGTCTCGCCCTCCTGAGCCAGGGCGATGAGGGCCAGCAGGACATTGAACTCGGCGCGTCCAACAGCAATGTCGCCACCTGCGGCGGGCACCACCATGGACATGATCTGCGCCTGCTGGTCAGCCCCGAGTCGCGCGGCAGCAAACACCTTCGCCACGCCGCCGGCATTGACACGGCCAGCGGTCCCATCCTCGCGCACGACGGTATCAAAGGTCGAAATGTAGGCATCGGGCACGTCGGAGGCAGGTAGGAGGTTCCGGACGACGTCGGCGCGGGACTTGTGCTTCCGCGGGGTGGGCATGTCCCAAGGCGAGCTCTCGGCTCCGGCGAAGTCGTCGTCGGTAAAGAGGGAGTTGGAAGCGGACTTGTTGGACATGGGCTCGTCGTCGAAGAGCGATTTCGAGGGGACGGCGGAGGTATTGGACGGCGAGTCCGTTGGTGGTGAGGAGCCGAAGAGAGACATGACGGGCTACGCGCTGCTTCTACTGGAGTATTATTGCTGCAACCTGCTGCTGCTGTTATCTGGGCGGTTGAGGTAGCACTCGCTGGAAGCTGTGCGCCGATGAAGCGATCGGTCCAATGGGTGTCGACAAAGGATCGGCCTCGTAATTGATGCGTAACGGGACCTCGGAAGCGACCTGGCCTGGAGGTGGAGGACGCGCGATGGGACTTGACGCAATGTAGAGCGACAGATAAGGAACGAGCAACCGAGTCCAGTACGTCGAGCTTCCAAGGTTGCCGCGTAAGGTGCTTGCACGCAGGGTACCTCGACGTTCCGTGAGGATGCCTAATAAATGTACGTAGGTAAGTACACAGAATGTACCTAGCCAGGTGGCTGGACGACGATAAGTACGACGCGATGCGATGCAATCGATGATGATGGTGGACTTGGTAGGTCGATTCGTTGAACAGAACAATTCAAACGCCACGCAACCTCGAAGAATCAATGTCGTCCTCTACTCCAAAAAGGAAAAGGCTTCAATATTTTCATTCGCCTGGTCCCAAAGCTTGAGACATCTCTCGCGCGGGCCGTGGACGGGGGAACGCTGACGACACGCAACGCACCCCAAGAGCCTGAATCCAGCCCAGCTTGCAGCGCCTGGTAACCCGGTACACCACGCTGATGCGGAGCAAACAGGGCCTGCCGCAGGTGCTGGATGCGCATCAGAACGGGGGCTGGGGGTGTTGTGGCACCGACCAGGTACAGCGCAGGTAGGGGGGAGCTCCGGGCAGGAAGGTATCCGCACAGCGCTCCACCTCGTTCTGCCTCATGGAACACTCCACTGAGTCTGTGACGGCGTGCAGGAACTGAGGAAGTCTAGGTACTTCCCTACCTAGGTGCCTAGGTAGTGTCTCCACTGACGGATAGGTGCCCGCACCCGGCGAGGCCTGACCTATGGAGGTACCTAGCATGGTTCCGCAGGTACCTCAATCTTGAGAACAACACCAGCCACAATCACCCTCTAGCCACCCTGCCCGGACCCGACATCCCGCCATTATCGGTCGGTCGTGGCTGGTGCTCGGCCTTTCTTCGCATCCACGTTGTCGGCAGCTCCATCAAATTTTGGGAGGCTCGAGCCAGGAGCCTCGGGCTGCACAACCACTTCCACGCCAGTCGCCAAACACCACATCACCCGCCATGCCGCCACGGTTATCCCCATTGCATGTGTCGACATGCTGTAGCCGGGCGCTGCGCCCGTCCGCGTCGACGACGAACCCCCTGAGCCTCGTCTCCCTCTTCGCCGGCCTCTCGATCGGCACCCGCAGCGCCTCCATCCTTGCCAACCTGAGGGACAACAAGGAGGCCTACAACAAGCGCATTCGACTCGGTCGCGGTCCCTCGTCCGGCAAGGGCAAGACGTCCGGTCGCGGTCACAAGGGTCAGGGCCAGCACGGCCACGTGAAGCCGTGGTTCCAGGGTGGTCAGACGCCTCTGATCGTGCAAAAGGGACGGAAGGGTTTCGACAACTGGTACGTGGCTCCGGGAAGCTTCAATGGCGGCCAATTGCTGTCGGGATCAACAGCTCTTGGTCCCTTAGGAGATTTCTCGCCGCAATTTTGCAGCAAAGCTGACTGACGTTCCGCAGGCGCGCCCCCCGCATGTCCAAGGTCAACCTCGACAAGCTCCAGGAGTGGATCGACGCCGGCCGCCTGGACCCGACGAAGCAGATTACGGTAAAGGAGATTATCGAGTCGGGCCTCGTCGGCACGGTCAAGGACGGCATCAAGCTGCTCGGCCGCGGCAAGGGCGACCTGCGCCAGCCCGTCGACATCATGGTGTCTCGCGCCTCCGCGTCCGCCATCGAGGCGGTCGAGGCCGCTGGCGGCAAGATCCTCACGAGATACTACACGAAGCAGTCCATCAAGCAGCTCCTGCGCGGACAGAGCGAGAGCACGGACAAGCCGCTGCCCCAGGGCAGGGAGCACGTCGAGGCCGTCCTGGCCGCCGCCCGCAGCAAGCCCTTCATGTACAGACTCCCCGACCCCACGAGCCGTACCGAGTTTGAGTACTACCGCGACCCGGCCCACCGCGGATACCTGAGCTACCAGCTCGCGAAGGGCGAGTCGCCCAGTTTGTACTTCAAGGTGCCCATCCCGAAGGTGGGCAAGAAGGTGAAGAAGGTGAAGAAGGAAGTCGTCAAGGAAGACACCCTCTGGTAAAAGGAAGGGAGAGGAAGGGGAAGGGGAGAGGAGACAGAGCCGCAGCAGATTTGTACTATTACCTCCAGGCGATACGTATGTACAGACACCATGTATACCACCCCCCAATGCAGCAAGAAAAAGAAGAACCGCTGGGCCTTGTCCCAAATACCGGTCTCGGTCTCTGTTGGCCCCCATCCGATTTGTCAAAGCCGTTCCGCAATATTCGGCCCCAGAGTAAGGCAGAGAAAAAGTCAAAACCCGGCGGCACCTTCGGGTGGTGGGGACTCGCAGACTGAGTTCGGCCCAACTTCCATATGTTTGGAGGCTTAACAGCTCAGATCGTAGACGGCATCATGCGGGCCGTCCGGAGTATGTCATCGTTCCGGGAAAGCGTATCCGTATCAGCATCACAAACGATTCGGTCTCGTTCCTTCCTCGTATAGCACAATCCCATCTCAACAAGCATGAAATTCGAGCGTTTGGTCTTGTTCTACCATCCTTGCTTCCCAGAGTCAATTCGACTGTTTTCTGAAGTACATGACGCCTCTTCCTCCCCTTCACGTGCGTGGTCAACTCCCCCCCCCAAAGACGTTTAAAAAGCCACCGGGCAGCACTTTTGCTATTTCAGTAGTCATATTCACAAATACCCCCCCACTCTATTTACCATGGCCTTCAGTATGGACATTTACGAGTATATCCGCAGCGCGGGTCTCGTTGCTCTTCTCGTGGCAGCATACAGCGTTGTTTGGTTCTTCGTCCCTTTCTTTCAACGCTCCAAGCTTGATCGTTATCTCAAAGTCGTCAACGGGAAGCACGCTTGGGCTCTGGTTACCGGCGCCAGCGATGGAATCGGCAAAGGCCTGGCGGACGAGCTCGCCCACCGGGGGTTTAATGTCGTCCTCCACGGACGCAACGACGTCAAGCTGGAAGGGGTGAGGCACAAACTCGCCCTCAAGCATCCCAAACGGGAGTTCCGCATCATGGTCGGAGACGCCGCGGTGCTGGGTTCTGGATCCCAACCCTGGGACGTCATGCTGGCCTCGATCGAGGGACTCAACCTGAGGGTCATCGTCAACAACGTCGGCGGGCCCCCGCCGATGCCGATGATGCGACGACTGGACCAGTCCTCCATGGACGAGATCACGTCGACCGTACATATGAACGCCCTGTTCCCGACGATACTAAACGCAATCATGATACCTCGGTTCGCCAGCAGTGCAGATCCCGCGCTCATCATCAACGTCGGATCGGTATCAGACAGCGGGTGGCCGCTGCTGACCTTCTACGGCGGTTGCAAAGCCTACATCAACGCGATGTCGACCTCGATGGCGATGGAGTTCGCAGTGGACGGCATCAACATTGAGGTCATGGGGGTCCGCATCGGGGCTGTGGCCACGAAGACGGAACTCCTGACACCGAGGCTGTTCTGGCCGTCGGTGGATACGATTGCTAATGCGATCCTGGACCGTGTGGGCTGTGGTCGACCAGTGCTGGTCCCGTACTGGCCGCACTTGATCCAGACGCTGGCGTTGGATCTGGTGCCTTTTGCGGTGAGGAAGCCGCTGTTTGCGCAGGTGTTTAGGAGATTAAGGGACGAGGAAAAGAAGGCATTCCCCAAAGCACAGTGACAGTCGCGCGATTTGAGTTGATGCGATTCATTAAAGGAGCTGTTGGTAGGCAGCAGGGCAAGGAACAGTCATGTATGTACGTTTATGTTTGGCTGGGTAGGTAGGTAGATAATAGGGGCAATGGAGTGAGTTTGCACTGTAGATATGTATAGCAACATCATGGTTATCCACAGAGTTGAAATCATGGTTATCAAACGCAATATCACGGTCCACGCGAGCCGACGTTGGCTGCAGATCTCCAGGCCTTTGGCGTGGTATCGGGTCGTCCACAGCCACATCCTCGAGTAAGCTTCTCACTGGAGATGACGGGAGCAGGAAGCGTTGCATGCGCTAACGAAGCACGCATGTGGTTGCGATTGGCCATGTCATGTTGCTGCACTATGTAGATGCTACCGATCGGGAGAGGATTGGATAAACACGAAAACTGCGCATGTCCATTGGACGGATTGAAATAGGACGGGACGGGGGGGAAGTGTGGCGCAGAGGTGATAAGCTTCCAAAGGAAACCGCAGCAGGGAAAGCGGCAGGTTTGGCGCAGGAAGGCAATCTTGCCGACCCAATGCAAATGCAGGGAAGGTGGGAAGGTGGGAAAGGAAGTTGCGCTTGCAGGCACCTGCACAATCAATCAATCGCTCCCGCCCAGGGCCGCCCAGGGAAAAAGGGTCCAAAAAGAAGCGCACCACCCGATGGATGAAGGTACCTCAGGCTTCATCAGCCTTGGTAAGTAGAGTCTGGACTTTTGAGGCTTTGGGGGGGGGGGGGGGTGTTCTATATTCCGTCTGGAAGGCCGCACCCGTGGACCCGACAAGCAGTGCGAAAGTGAAAAGTCCAGATTGCACGAGAAAAGGAGAGGGGCCCCGCTTCCTCCTTTCCGCGTGTATTGGCGGGACGAATGGTCCAATGACGAGATACGCCTGGACCAACATGGGCCCACCCGATGCCCCCTCGTACCCATTTTTCTTTCCGCAACCTGGCCTGGTTGGCTGCGTCGAGGCAGGAGCTGTTGCAATTCCCGTACAGTCCCAGTGCCCGTACCAGGGCCCAGTCCACTGCCCAATGCCACTGCCCGCCAATGCCACTGTTTACCACCTACCTAGGTACCTACTGTCCGGGCAGTCCATCCTGTCTCGCTGCAATGGAGCACCCGACGGACAGCACAGTCTGGACCCCCAGTAGCCAAGGCACCCACTGAAGACAGCCTAGTGTCGACCCCTATCGCCGCGTCGCCTAGAAAATATGCCACCCTAACTTTTTGCCTTTGCCTCTTGTCTGTGTCTGTGCCTGTGCCTTGCTTGCGCTTGCCTTACCTTCGCCTTGCCTCCCGCCTGCTGGAACCTCTGTCCTCCCCCATCCGTGACATCTGTCAGCTTTTTCCTCCCACACCCCCGAAAAA
The DNA here is from genome assembly GCA_014235935.1 of Colletotrichum musicola. NCBI lineage: Eukaryota > Fungi > Ascomycota > Sordariomycetes > Glomerellales > Glomerellaceae > Colletotrichum > Colletotrichum musicola. Next base: position 51,277 of record WIGM01000200.1, read on the forward strand.
GTTGGTTCCTCCTCTCACCAACTCCCTTTCCCACGAACCCCCTCGACCCCGACTTCGACCTCGAACTCGACCCTCGAGATCGAACATCCTCCCCCTCGGTCCCTGACGACGACCAAGACGACGACGACCACGGCGTTCGGTCCCCCAGCGCCGCTGACCTTGCTGTCTATGTCGCCTGCCGAACCCTTTCGTCGCAATTGATACTGCACTCCCCCAAAAGAGGATTCGGCTCGACCACGTCAGATTAGGACGCCCGTCAGTCTAGTCCAAGGTGGCCTTCACCCTGCTGTCTTGACTCTTGAGCCCGCCCCTTTGCGGTGCCACGTCCTCGCCCGATCCGACGCTTGCTCGAGGGAAATTCTTCGTCCCTGCCGCTCGTTCACGTCTACTTCGCATTCGCATCGCCCGACATTCAACCCTTCGCCTGCTTCGATTAGACACGGCTTTGCTTTTGTTCGCGGTTCGCGTGTTCGTCCAAAGAACCTTAATCCGGTCCTCACAATCGCCACCTTCCCCTTATCCAGAGGTATCGCACAACACCACGCCGTTAATCGACGCGCCAAACCCTTCCACGCTTACCCTTGGAACCACCCCATTTCCTCGTCTTGACATCCGTTCTGTTTGTCCCTCGCCTCCGACCTCGATCTTGAACCCGCAATTGTCGGCGACGACGATCAGACGCAACCATGGATCTCTTTAGACGGGCCGCCAAGGCCATTCCCTCGACGTCGTCACAGCTCCCCGTGGCCGATGAGAAGCCCAGCACCAAGCATGCTCGCCAGAACAGACTCACCTCGCGCCTTGCTTTCTTTAGGAGGCCGCTGCGCCTGCGCGGCAACTCGAGCGTTTCCGTCCCCCTCGGCGTCGTCATCCTATTTCCCTTGATTGTCGTCATCCTTATCCTCGTCTTGTTTGTGAGACACCCCAGCTCCCCTGGGAGGATATTGATGCCCGCAGGCGCCCCGCCGGCCATCAGGTATGTTTCCTTCCGCGCGTCCGTAATTGGCGCCCTCTGACATCGTCGCGTGCAGGAAAATCAGCGAAGACCATGACAAGGTGTTCGTCACCGGATGCCTCCAGCCCGACACGAGCAGACCCAAAGCCAACGGTGCCTTTGTCGTCTTGGCCCGCAACAAGGAGCTTGACGGTGTCATCCAGTCCATCAAGTCCATCGAGCGTCACTTCAACCGCTGGTATCACTACCCCTACGTCTTCCTGAACGACGGCGACTTCAACGAGACCTTCAAGGAGGTCGTCACCAACTACACGTCCGCCCCCGTCGAGTTTGGCAAGGTCGGCCCCGAGATGTGGGGTTACCCCGACTGGATCGACCACAAGGTCGCCAAGGAGGGCATCGCCAAGCAGGGTGACGCCGCAGTCATGTACGGCGGTTTGGAGAGCTACCACGCCATGTGCCGTTTCTACTCTGGGTAAGCAGCCAAGATTTTGGTGAGGCTTCCCGGATCGCTACTAAAACATGATGCAGATTCTTCTACAAGCACGAGCTTCTTGCCAAGTACAACTGGTACTGGCGTCTGGAGCCGGAGATCAAGTACTTCTGCGACATCACCTAGTACGTGCTCGCGTCCTGTCGGCCTTGACTGCCTTTGCTGACCAACGCAGTGATCCTTTCTGGGCCATGATCGACGCCAACAAGACGTACGGCTTCACCATCGCCGTGAAGGAACTCCGCGAGACTGTCCCGAACATCTTCCGTTATGCGTCTGCCTACAAGCGCCTCAAGGGCCTCAAGTCCAAGGGTCTCTGGGAGATGTTTGTCGACCCCGTTCCCGAGAAGAAGGAGGAGCCCACGGACCAGACCCCCCTCCCGGAGGAAGTTCTGCGTAGCGATCCCGGCCGTAACACCGTGCCCGACGTTGACCCCGAGGCCATGGAGGGCGAGACGTACAACATGTGCCACTTCTGGTCCAACTTCGAGATTGCCAGCCTTGATTGGTTCCGCAGCAAGGAATACGAGGATTTCTTCCAGATGATGGACCGCAGTGGAGGATTCTGGATGGAACGCGTAAGTGATTAGCTCGCATGACGGTCAGACCCAAGCTAACACCTGTCAGTGGGGTGACGCCCCCATCCACTCCTTGGCAGCCGGCGCGCTGCTCGCTCCCCGCGACATCCACTACTTCCGAGACTTCGGATACCGACACACAACCATCCAGCACTGCCCCGCCAACGCCCCGGCCCGCCAGCTTCCCAGAGAGCCGTACCTCGAGAAGACTACCCTCGACGAGAAGAAGCGTTTCGAGGAAGACGACTACTGGGAGCACTGGGATACCGAGAAGGAGAACGGAGTTGGATGCCGCTGCAGATGTGACACTGACATTGTCGATGTCGAAGGCAAGGAGGGATCCTGCCTTGCCGAATGGGTCGACGTTGCCGGCGGATGGGCCAGCCCGTAAATCCAGAACGACCAAAAAGCATGGCACACACACGGCACACACGATGTCACGAGAGTCACGGCCAGCACATACCAATCCTGGCGCCAGAAGTTGGGGTGGGAAAAACGACAAAACCAGAAACGGGATTGATTGTATATTGATGAAAGCGGAGACGCTTTAGACGTCCTTGTCTGCATAGGTTGTCTCGTTTAATGTTTGTGCGCGCGCATGGGGGTGTAACGGCACTGCCACCCTTGTTGGCCTCTGCCCACCCAGTTTCCATTTGGGGAGTTTACGGGTTCTCAGTATTCCGGCCTTTGTCTATAATCAGTTTTTTTCACTGCCTTTTTACACCACACTGGGAACTTGCGAAGCATGAAATAGAGAGGTGGAAAGCTACAGAAATGACTCGGCTCGGGCTTGGATTGGTTTCCGTTTGGGCCAAGAGAGAGAGTCTTCCTTTTTTTCGAATGTATTTCAGCGGGGGAGAGGGGGAGCGCGCAAGAGAGATGAAGAGGGCTTTTCCGACACGCGCGGGCCCTTCTCTGTTTTTGCTATGCATGCGAAGGATACCAGTTGAACGAGAGACACAAACAACAAACATGGATGTTTGGTACTGGAGAGATGGTGGGAAAGAAAGAGAGAAGAGACATTTTGTTTCCAACGTCTAGAGAGTAGCATGCGGGGCCGCGGGCGTGGCCCGGCGGAATCCAGCGGTACACATGCCTCCCTCGTCTATCGGTGTCTACGTGAAGTGCTCGCAGTGTGTATGGATGGTGGGCTCGATGTTAGTGAGACTTGTCAGCGTGAATCCACTAGACTGCCTGTTGATCGTCACGCTGCCGTCAGAGGCGTCATCTCATGGTAGGATGGAGGGGATGCCCCATTGCTCTCTCACATGAGGATACTATTGATGAGTCTTCAAGTCATTCCACCCTCGGTTCTTGGCATATTTCATGGATCTGAAGACCAGAAACAACAAGCATCACAATCGTCATAGAATGATTTTTGTCGTATTTGTGGGTGTGTTTGTTTTTGATGTCGAGCTAAGCGAACGCCCTTCCGAGGTCGCCGGAACGGCCATGTTTCAAAGTCACGGAAGCCATCATGTTTTTGTTTTCGCGGCCCTCGCTTTCCCGCGACGTCTTGGAATGGACGGCTTCGATTGACAGGCAACAAATGTCTCACATAAGACAGGCTGGTTCTTCGGGGGGAGAAGTTGAAGAATTGGCGTTTTCTATTTTGGGGAGGAGTTGGCTAATCATGCAAGATATGTTGACTCAATTACGTTGGATTTCCAAGTTTATACCTAGATGATCATGGCCCACGTCGCAGTTGGCATCCAGTATAGTCCCTCCCCTTCTCCGTCTCCCGTCCCCAATTGGCGACTACCACGAGGGATCCGCCTGGTCCGTCACCGCACCGTGGCTTGCATCGCCAACCAACCGGGCATACTTGCCCAGAGCACCCCTCCGCACGTGCGGTAGAGGAGCCTTCCACTCCGCCCGTCTCCTCTCAAACTCGGCCTCGTCAACATCAATGGCATCGATGCGGTTTGTTTCGGCGTTAATCGTTACCCTGTCGCCGTTGCGTACCAGCGCGATGGGACCTCCGACCGCCGCCTCAGGAACGACGTGACCGACAATGAAGCCGTGCGAAGCGCCACTGTAACGTCCATCGGTCACGAGGGCAACGTTGTCCAAACCGGCGCCCATGATGGCGGCACTTGCTCTCAGCTGCTCGGGCATGCCGGGCCCGCCCTTAGGGCCCTCATACCGCACAATGAGAACGAGGTTGCCGTCTTCACGCCGGATGGAACCGTTGGAAAGTGCAACGTCCAGCTCGTGCTCCTTGTCGAAGACCCGCGCAATACCTGTGAAGGACAGACCCTCCTTGCCCGTGATCTTGGCCACAGCACCGCCGGGTGCCAGATTGCCGCGGAGAATGCGAAGGTGGCCCGTCTTCTTGATCGGGTCGGAGAGAGGGCGAATAATCTTCTGGTTGGGGTCGAGGGAGGGCCAGTCCGCAACGTTTTCGGCGAGGGTCTTGCCTGTCACGGTCATGATGCTACCGTCGATCAGGTTTGCAGCAACGAGCATCTTCAACACAGAGGGCGTTCCGCCAACCCTGTACAGATCCTCCATATAGTACTTTCCTGATGGTGCAAGGTCTGCCAGGAAAGGGATGCGGTTACTCGTGCGATCAATGTCGTCGAGGGTCAGGGGCACATCTGCGGTGTTGGCCATGGCCAGGAAGTGGAGAACTCCGTTGGTGGAACCGCCCAGAATCATGGTCAAGACAAGTGCGTTTTCGAAAGCGGCGCGGGTCATGAGATCTCTGGGACGGAGGTCCTTCTCCATGACGATCTTGATGGCCTCGGCGGCGCGCTCACACTCGCGGGACTTCTCGGGGGACAGCGCCGGGTAGGATGAGGAGCCAGGAAGCGAAAGGCCCATGGCCTCGATAGCCGTGGCCATGGTGTTGGCCGTGTACATGCCACCGCAAGCACCGGCACCGGGACAGGCATGACGCTCGATGTCTTCGAGAACGTCGGAGGGCGTGCGACCCTCGGCGCCGGGGTTGCACTTGGCGTGTAACCTGTTATAGGTGAAAGCACCGCGGGCCTCGTAGCAGGTGCTGATGTTGATGGGCTTCTCAAGGAGGTCCGAGTGGCCCTTCATGATGGTGCCACCGTAGATCATGATGAAAGGACGGTTGTGGCGGGCGGCAGCCATGATGGTTCCCGGCATGTTCTTGTCACAACCCGGGATGGAGATGTTGGCGTCGTGGTGCTGGGCGCATGTAACGGATTCGATACTGTCGGCAATGATTTCGCGGGTCTGGAGGGAGTAGCGCATGCCTGGAGTTGTCAGTTAGTATCATTTCAGCAGTGCAGTCGTCGTGAGACCGACAAAGGGGCTCGTCGGTCGCTCACCTTCGCCTCCCATGGTGATGGCATCTGAGACGCCAACGGTGTTGAACTGCCATCCAAGCATGCCCTGCTTCTCGACAGCCTTCTTTACGATTTTGCCGAATTCAAGGACTGCGTTACATTAGCCATGCCCATCACTTTCCGTCCTTAAATCTCGGAGGGCTCACGATGAGTACTGTGTCGTGTTAGTCACCATATCGAGAGGTCGAGGACGGAACGCATACTTGCAAGGGTTGCCTTCCCACCACACCGTCGCGATGCCGACATGAGGGGCCTTCTTCATCATCTCCCTGTTCGGCACGCCCGCTCCGTACAACATTGCCTAACAAAACGATTCTGGTGAGCTCCTCTGCCACACAAAGTCTCGCACCGGCAACAGTACCCCGCGGTCCCCCGCGGCGACACCCCGCACAAAGTCAACATGGCATCGCCAGCCAGGACCCCGCATTCCCCAACTTGATTCTCTGCCTCGAGATTCTTCATTTTGCGTACCTGTGCGCCAGGGAAGTCATGTTCCCTCGTGATGGTGTGCGACCAGCGGTTCAAGGGGCCTCCGGGGGGCAGTGTCTTGAACTGGAGGTAGTCGTTGCTGTCCTTGTAGGTGGTGTCGTCGTGGTCGGTAGGGACCTGACCTGCTTGCTCAGCCGTCATTGTGATGTGCTCGCGGGGGTGTTTCGTGCGTTCTTGGAGTGGCGACGTTGTTCGTTTGAGGAGAATAGATGGAATTACGTCGAGGGGACGGGGAGCTCGAGAAGTTAAACGGAGCTTCAGCTAAGCCGAAGCAGTTTTGTCGGAGGCGGAGAGAAGGACAAGTATGTCTGTGTCAACAATTGGGATCACGGATCACCAGTTGCAAGGAGGAAGATTCAATGGGCAGGCAGCACGGAGAGAAAACCGGAACGCGACTGGGGCGGGGTTGACTTGTTTTGAACCTCAGGTACTAAGGTAGGACCTAGGTAGGTAGATGTATGTAGCTACCTACGCAGGGAGGTACAAGGTAGTTCCGGTGCCAGAGCTTGTAGCATCCACACGGCAGCTGCGAAGGTCAAGGAAAAGGAAACTTCGAAGGAGGGGACGGGGGGAAAGAGCAGCTTCCCCCGGACACGGAAGGCGGCACCCAAGAAAAGGAAAATGCGGGCAAGAAGGCGGGGAAAGCACACGCAGCTGGAGGCTCTCTCCATTTCATTTCTCTTTCTTTACACCCATTCGTTGCGTTCGGGGAAATCGCCAATACTCCACCGAAACTCGGGGACAGATCCCCTCGGGAGGGTCACCCTGGCCACCGGACTCGCTGCTTATTGCGTGCGATTTCATTGGGGGCGCTTCCGGCTCCGAGGGGTGAGGCGGCTCCACGGTCGGGGGATCCCAGCCTGGATCGGAGGAAGATCGGGGTGCTGTCCGCGGTCGACGGCGGAGAAGCCCCCCCCCTCCCCCCCAAAGTCAATTGATTCTTTCTTCCTTTCCTTTCCCACTGCTTTTTGTTGCAAACCCGCACGGGAGGAACGACAAGTGCAAATGTATCCCGTAACAAATTTCGTGTGCCATCTTGGGTACAAGTGTCGTTGCAGACGAGGAGTTGGAGGAGTGTGGGTCCACCTCCGGTTACCTACCTAGTGTACGTACCATGTACCCTCTCCCACTTGCATCTGTCCCAATCGCGGCGGATGTATTTGTGTTTGGTGTTCACCAATGCCAGAGGGGAGTACTTCTATTCAAACCCTCGGTTCGGAGAAGGCACAGGACGGGAAAGCCGTCCCGGGTGCGGAAATCTCCCGGATTCCTTGCCTGGTCCGAAGAAGGGACCGGGCGGGTCCGCCCTTTCGCGACTCGGGGTCGACAGTCCGATGTTCGGGGCACATTGCTGCGAGCAAAAGGTACGTATAAGGTAGTTGTAATTCTACCGCAACTTCAAGGGACCTAGCGAGAAGGCAGTCACAGCATAGGTAGTATACCAACCTGACGGAACCCACAACGACCTATCCATCTACACACTGCGTTGCCGCTTGCCAGTTTCCACGATAACATCGTGCCAGGCCTTTCGAAGAACTAGGTTGGATAAACGGCGGCTTCCCTTGCGATTGAGATAGTGAAGGGACCAATCTCACAGGGTAACCGATCTTCATCTTGGACACGGCCAGACTTGAGGTTCTGGCCGTCCTTCTGAAAGTGGTTCAATCGAATCACGTCCCACACTCCCAATTTGGCAATGAAATGTCAACAAGTATTTATGCTCAAAAAGATATAAAACGTACAACAACATTCCATGAACGGAAAGAATGGCGTGAGGCTGTGTGACCAGCTCCTCCTTCTGCGGCTGAGTAACTCTTGGGCAGTTGCTGCCTGCTTCGTGGCATTATCTCCAGACACATTTCTAGCTGAACCGACTTTGCTCCCTCACTGCGGATCCCTAGACGACACTTTCAAGGATGAGCAGCTTGCTCAATCCCAATCACGATGGCATTCTGCAGCATTTGCGGAATCAGCTGCAGAGACGGAATCCGCCGCCCCCGCCACCGGGCCCTTCGGGCATCAAGCTGCTTTATGATCCACCGGAGCCTGCTGTAGCTGAGTATGTTCCGTGAACTGAGGTCGGTAGGAGATGCTGGCGGTATGCTTAGTGTTGTTTTCATCCACGGTTTGACCGGTCACCGCGAAAACACTTGGACATCCCCTACCGCGACCGATCCATGGCCGAAATCTCTTCTGCCTGCGAGAATATCAAATGTTCGAGTGCTCACATTTGGATACGATGCGACTATCGCGGATTGGAGGAGCATCTTATCAAATAATATCGTCGGGAACCACGCCCAAGACCTTTTGAATGCTCTGGCGGACCTTCGGGGGGAAGACGACTCGGTCAGTTTCAGCTCGAACACGAGGCGGAAACTGACATGACTGACGAATGCAGAACGCAAGACCTATCATATTCGTGTGCCATAGTATTGGTGGCCTCGTGTGCGAATATGTAAGTGATTTTTGCGCATCGGACGGGTCACTATGACACGCTTGCTGATTCTGATTGCCGTTGCTGCTGCAGGCCCTCGTCTCCTCGAGCCAACACCCAGAGAAGCATCTTCGAGCAGTTTCTCAATCTACCAAGGGGATCATATTTCTCGGTACGCCCCATCACAGCCCAGGACTGGCAGTTCGGGCGGAAAGGCTCTGTGGGTCCATTGGCATCTTATGGCAGGTGGACCTTAGCACCATTCGAGTTCTACGCCAGGACTCGGAGGTTCTCTCCCGAACACAGGATAGCTTTCATACCATGATCCAGTCCCGCAATAGTGGTGACCGTCGCCCAGTTGAGATCACTTGTTTCTATGAGGAGCTTCTAACATCAACTGTTGGGATAGTACGTATGCCTTCCAACTGCTTCATGCACCTACTAAGTCAATACCAACCAGATCGTCCCGCAAGAGTCCGCGATGCTTCCAGGATACAGATCCATAGGAATCAGAAGCAACCATCAGGACATGACGAAATTTGCTAGCCCAGAGGAAGCCGGCTTTATGGCCATTTGCGCCGAGATTCAGCGTTGGGTGAAAGAAATGTCTCCCCTCACGGCAGTCTGTGAGGCCGGGTTCAGAGGGCACAGAAGTTCCCAAACTTTCCAGTGGAGAGGTGGAGAGACGAACAGCATACTGTAAGTAACACCTCACAAAGACTCAAGAGGCCTTCAGACAATGCTAACTTCAGAAACTACAGTTGTAGTACCTCACTCTCGACATCCCCACTTCGTCGGTCGTCTCGACATGCTAGAGCAACTCAAGCAAGCATTTGTTCACAGCAGCTCCTCCATAACGAAACAACAACCCCGTATATGTCTCTACGGACTGGGTGGTATTGGGTGAGTCGTCATTTTGCCTTTGAGATGGTAATTGTTGATAATCATACAGAAAGACTCAGGTCGCGCTTGAATACGTCTACTGGCTTCAAGAAGTCCGTCCGAAGACATCCATCTTCTGGGTGGATGCGAGAAACAAAGAATCTTTCAAAAAGAGCTACTCTCAGATCGCCCAGATGTGTGGTATTCCTGGGCGCCGAAACCCCTCCGTTGACGTACTCTTGCCCGTCAAGATGTGGCTTCAGCAGAAAGAGCACGGTCCTTGGTTTCTGGTGATCGACAACGCGTATGATCCAGATCTGTTCTCTCTTAAAGCGCAGGATGCAGATCACTCAGTCGGTTCCAATTACAACACAGGAGACGAGGGCGAATTCGTCAACCTGGTGCAGTTCCTCCCCGACTGCTCCCACGGTTCAATGCTTGTGACAACCAGGAACGGAGAGGCGGGACTGAAGTTAGTGCCTGGGAGTCCACCAATAGAAGTTGAGATGATGGACGACACCGAATCCGCGCAACTGGTTCGAGCGATGATGGGAGATGTTGGAGTAACCGACGATAAGATTTCCCTGCTGTCGCGTCGATTGGACTATCTGCCGCTCGCTCTGGTCCAGGCGTCCGCCTTCATGCTCGAACGCAAAACAACCATTGATCGCTGTCTCTGTTTGTTGGATAGGAGCGATGAGGCCGTCGTGCACCTCTTGAGCCCGCCTGACAACGCCGCAGATCGAGATTCCAACGTGCCTCACGCTGTCATGCTGACCTGGGCTGTATCGTTTGAGCGAATCGAGAACCAAAATGAGCTGGCTAGCACGCTGCTATCGCTCATGGCGCTTTTTGATCACCAGGCGATTCCCAAGGATCTTTTGACGAAGTGTTGGACCAGCGTTGGCGTGCTTTCAAAGTCCAAGTCATTGTCCTCGGCCTCGAGTCTCAAAAGGCGTCACTCTACATCACCTGGCGCCCCATCTTCAGAGGAAACTTCAGCAGCCGGAGCTGTTGGAGGCGACAACTCGAGAGAAAGCGTTCGGTATCCTTTCCAAGAGGGAGGAAGCGGCGGCAGCCCCCAATGGTCGACACAGGCCATGACAGTGGAAGTGTGGCGGAAATCCAACGCCGGTGAAGTCCGGATCAACCCGACGTATCCTGATTCTAATCACATCGAGCAATATTCCTCTGATATGCTTGACATGTTCTACAACAAACTTGCCATAATCGCACGAAAAAAGCTTGAACTCATGCCCAGCTATGCGGCCGACCAAGTCAAAGATCTCAATCACCACGAACCAGCAGACTTTCCTGCGTCTTCATCACAGTCATGTTCTCATATGCGGTCTCAAAGCCAATGCAATGACGACTTGGACCAGTACGCTCGCTACAAGGAAGATGAGACACGACCAGGGCCGCGAGAATGGACAACTCCTGTGGGCTTCACCATGCGTGTGTCACCGCCCCCAGTCTGGATGCTGCCATTCGACGCAGACCTCGAAGCGCGGTTCACTCGCATCCGTTCTGCGAGCCCTTCACTCTGGGAAGACAGCAGCAGCAGTGTCTTCTTCACTGAGCTGGAAAAGGCCCTTGGTGTCTTGAAAGCACATTGCCTCATCACGGAGGAATCAGACGGCAGCATGGCCATGCATAGACTTGTGCAATTAGCTGCGAGAAAATGGCACAGTAAAGACACATCCGAGTCATCATTCGAGAGGGAGGCTCTTCATGCAATGGTCAGGACCTTTCCAATCGCGCACTACGAAAACCTGGA